>JAAVUK010000252.1:0-56758 GCA_014899095.1 Fusarium buxicola
GTACCTAACAGTCGCCACCGGCCCTCCCCGTCGACACCCAACCAGTCAGCAACCATGTGCTACTTTGAACAAACCCGCTGGGCATGCGGCTACTGGCGCTGGGGCCATTTCCGACAGCAGTGCAACAAGGAGTACCGGATGGGCGAGACGTGCGGCCTCAAGCTCGTCTACGAGACCAGAACGGAGAACGATGTGTGTAAACTCTGCCACGACACGGAGAAGAAGCAGCGCCGGTACGACAAGATGTACCGTGACGTTCAGCGCTGGCAGCGTGAGGGCAACCGGAGTGCCACCATCGAGCGGACGTGCGGCGAGATGCATGATGTGATGGGCCAGATCTATCGGATGAGAGAGGAGCACGATCGTAGGCTACAATCGCTTGGCCAGGTATGTGTGAAACATGACTTTCTTTTCACGTCTCTCCCCAATGCCCCAGGAAGACAAAGACAAGTGAGGGATAAAGGGGAAGAAAACCAGACGAAGACAAGAGGGAAAAATTAAGGGAAAAATCGAAAACGGAAAAAAGAGGGACGGGAAGGCCAAAAAAAGGGTGGGAGGGGCGTGTGCGTGCGGTGGTAATGGTGGTGTTGCATGCATACAATGGCGTGGGCAGTGGGTGTTGGGTGTGGGCTTGGGCGTGGGCGTGGGCAAAACCGATTTCAAGAAAGAGGCTGAGTGGCTAATCATGATTGCAGTGAAGTGACGAGATGCAACAAAAGCGAACCGGACGAATAAGTAATACTCGAGGGCGACCAAGGACGACTTTCTTTGCTGGGGAGGAAGAAAGGAGAGGGAGAGGGAGAGGGAGAGTTAGAGCAGCGGCTCACAGCACGCAATGGACCTTTTCCAAGTCACGGAGCGCATGTGATGATGTCCCTATTTCGCATTTACGTTGATGACAAAAGAACGAGAAGAAGCCGTGGTTCAAGCAGAGAGAGGGAGAGGGAGAGGGAGATCGACTGAGAAAGACGAAGAGGATAAATGCGGTGGAAACTGTTACGTGGACATGACAGGCGTGAACTGTTTTTTTTCTTCCTCCTTTTTCCTTTTCTCCTCATCCATCTGACGAAACGGACTATCTTCGTCCATCTCCAAACCTTGGACATTTCGGCGACGGATCTTTGTTCCGTGACTATTACGACGTGGGCGAAAGTAGGAAGGCCAAGAGACCACGGGGAGGATTCAGGGCCAGCCTAGGTACAAAGGTAGAGCCTTTGTGGGACGCGGAGATGAGCCATGCGAGGAGGACCAGGATTATGTTTCTTCTCTATATTCAGCTTGGAGAATAGGTCAACTCAAAGTGTGTTGTTGCAATAGGCTTTTGCACTCATTTCCTCTCAGCCCAGTAACAACTCCAGACAAGACCATCACGATCAAAACAACTTCTCTCGATCCCCTCCCCTGCCCTAGGCCCTAACCCCGAGCCCGAATCGTAGAAAATGCAGATGATGGAGGGTGGCAGTGCCGTGCTTGTGCATGGGCAGGCGGAGCTGGGGGGTGTGGGCCACGGAGACAAGAGGCACAGAAGGGGGAAGCCTCAAGAACAGGAACAAGGACAGAGGGCAGAGGGTTCACTTCCATGCTGGATGATGATCGGGGGCCGCTCTTCTAGTGCAACAATGCGCCGGCGGGTCTTGGGTCCTTCGGCCGGGGGCGGGAGGTCAGGTCAAGCATGACGACTTCGAGGAGGGGAAGATTGATCCCGAGGTACGGATACTCGGTAGAATGGTCCGAGATGATGAGGAGACGAGAGGACACCAGTTGAGGGAGCACAACAGCCAAGGATAGACGCAGTCGGTCCAGACAGGCTATCTCCAATGCATCGAATAGGAGACAGAGAGGAAGCCAACAACCTTTCATGGAGGGAGACGCAGTGAAGCACGGGCGAGTGCCCGCCGAATCCGTCGTGGTTTTTTCCCTCACCTGCACTGCGGTAAGCCCTGTCGATAGACCATAGCCTGGCCATTGCCCGCCTGTCTATTATGCACATCCCCTTGCTCATCGGGGGTTTCGGGGAGCCCTTGACTGATGGCGAATGAGGGGGAGACGTGCGACGATGCAGCTGCATGTGGAAGCATATTGCCAGCGGCACTGGGTCCGCCAATCCCCAAATGTCTCAGTCGGTCTTTGTGTCTTGGCGTCCTTCGACGTCCACTTGTTAGTGTCGGCCCAGTATGTAGTGTTTCGTCATGTTGATCAAAGTCTGCTATCGAGGCTCTGGCTTGGAAAAAACGGGAGTGCGGATGCCGCAAAGTTGGCAACGAGACACGGGTAGACGGTGCCGATGAGTAGGCGGGCACGAAGGGCCGTAGGGATCGGGGCGGGGGCCGGGTTGGAGCTGGAGTCGGCGATCGTGGAGTCGGAGGCGATGGCAAGACGGGATGCCCGTAGAGCCGCGTACATGGACTCTTCAACCTCTTCAGTCGTATAGTATGTATGTCAAGGAACAAAGTTGTCAATTGCCGCCGGCATGTTCCCAGCAATGCCCACAACAGGAACAGTGTAAGAAGACTATTGTGGCCTTTACCATAATAGGGCACGCCAGTTGGAGCCCTCATCCCCTGTGCGGTCATCCCGTAGTCCAAGTCTATCCGTACTGTACGGGAGACCGAGGGGCGTGGGGAGTTTGGCACAGCATCATGCAGCACAAAGTAGGCTCCATACTACTGTACGTACGGAGTAGCGTCCCCTTTCAGGTGGGCAAGGGAGGGCAAGCACAAGCACAAGCACAAGCACAAAAGCGTGGCTGGGCTACTGTATGAGTGAAGGTGAGAGAGGTGGGGACGGACCGCCGCCAGGGCTCAGTCTTGACAGTGCTGGGCAAGAATTGCAGGCCTTTTGTTGTTGGTAATGGAACGGCAGTCTGCAGGACTCGACAGGGTTGGTCCCCATCGAAGTCTTCGAGAACAAGGCTGGGGACTGACACACCACATGTGACGGCTGGTGAATGCGGGCTCGTCTTGTCCAAGAGCGCCTGCGAACGACGAGTAACAAAAGAGACGGAGATGGCGCTGAGCCCGCAAGTCCGTTTAGCCAAGTTGAGTCTGACCGGCCGAGCTCAAAATTTGTCCGCCTTTCCTGTGGCCTTCCTGTACGGGTCCCCTGCTCATCCGCCCAGACGCGCGCATCTAGTGCCCGTTCTGTTCCTTGCTCACAGCTTCTCACACGTACATACGCACGTAGCATTAGGTGTCTCTTGACGGCCCTGTCTCAGACGGGCCCAGCCTCCCGTCGACGGGGTCCAGGGGCCCATACCCTCATGGCAAAACACTCCCCGTCTATCGAAATGGCATGCAACCAGTTCCCGACAACATGGCTCTCTTTACCCGAGGGTACGGGCAAGGCCCATCCATGGCCGCCGCCCGAATACAGCCGTTCCCCGTCTGTGGCCCCATGGCGCCGTGGTGGCGAGCTAGAAGGCCCATGGGCACTGCCAAAGAATTCCCGAAGGCTTGGTACGTGGGCGGGATCTTGCTCACGTCGACGAAAGGGATCCATCGAAACCTCCCCAGTGGATGGAGCCCCATGCAAGCCGCCCATCAACGGTGCGAGCCGAAGCCGGAGAAAACCAATCTAAAACGAGGGCCGACGGCAAGCTAGAGCGACGGCTGCCATCCTCCTCGACCCTCTGCCCTGGTCTAGCGTCTGTTCCCACCCCACAGACTGCCGAGCCACCTCAAGCCATTGGAAGCCAGTGTGAGGGGAGCGCACGTGTCTGTTGCTTAATGGGTGTTCTGGTGCTCAACAGAGTCACGCCTCTGTGGTGGCCTGCTGGGCTCTGGCTCTAGCTCCTCACTCGTGCTCGTCTGTGCGAGAGCCTGCGAGTAAAAGGCCGACTGTGCGAACCGATGACGAGGGTTGGAGATTGGACCATGTAGGGTTGCGTCGGCTGGACCCAGCTCAACAAGACGAGGAAAAAATTGTGTAAAATTCGATTGGTGTGTCTGTTTGTACAATTCCACTTCCCTGCCCACATCAATCAAAGAGGATGGCTCTGTACCGTCCGGAAAAAGCAAAAAAAGAAAGATCCCCTGTATAAGGAATAGAGTCCACCGCCCGCGATTTATGCAACAACCATCTCTGCTTGCCGAAAATGAGGGGCTGGTTGGTTGAGTTGTTGAGGCAACGACCAAAGATGAGTATTAGTCGAGAGGTAAGAAGATAGGAAAAAGTGCCTGGTAAGAAAATAATAAAGGTATTTGTCGTTCCTTTTCGTCGTCGTCGCGGTTTCATCCGCCGGCCCTGGAAAACTGGACGCCTCCAACTGGGGCCAGGATGACTGCCCCCGAAATAAGCCAAGCCCAACAAGGCTGGGGGGCAAGCAGAGTTTGTCGAATATCAAGGGTACTGTATGGTGTGCATGGTGAGTCGTGTTTCGCAGGGCAAAGCCGTCTCCATACCGCACGCAACTGCCAACCACCTCCCCCTCCCAGTGCATCCAGAGTTTTGGGTTCTATGTCTCCTGGCCAAAGAGCATCTCTCTATACGATGGATGACAGTCATCATCACTGCATCGCCGCTGCAGCGTCGGCAAACGTTCCTACAAGTGGCCCGTCTTCGCTCTCGAGGGTCTTGATACTGGCCGGTCCGTTCTTCTGCATCTCTATCGTCTCGTCTTCCGGCAACCAGTCGACCTTGACACCGTTCGCGGGGCTATCGCCCTCATTGCTAAGTTTCGACACGAGGTGTTGGTACCGAGCGAGTCGTGCGCCTTGACCGGCATAGGCGAATGGTGTTGTTGTTCCACGAGGTACGTTGTCTTGCGGAGCGATCTCAAAGATGTCCACCATGTTGCTGTGCACTTCTGGTCAGCATCGACAACTCTTTCGGCGCCTTCCTAAGCTGTTCCATCCTCACAAACGTACTTTGATGTTTTGGCTACCACTCGCTGAAGGGCCTCGTTCTCTCGCTGGGCTTCGATTGTATCGTTCTCGCCGTTTATGGACTGGTCTCCAAAGCTACCGTATTGCATGCCGTTGGCATCATCGTAAAGAAGGCGGCTCTCCTCTTCCTGGATTCGGGCAGATCGTTAGCAGATGGTCTCATACATGCCTCTCCTACAACTCGAAACCAGGCGGCAGCTTCAACACGAGCCAGAGAACGTACCTCATCGTAGGCATCGCCGTCGCGCCGTCCCAGACATGATGCGCAAGCTCCCATAGTTGCGTGATCGGAGGTCCTAGGTTTACATAGCAAATCGTAGGTAGATCGGGCTCTGTTAGGTATTGCGATGAGCTTATGAGCCGAGTAACAAGAAATAAAGGAGCGTAGAAGGCTGCGTCTGTGTCGTAGAGCCTCGTGACTTGGTGATTGCTCTTGTCGTCTGTCCCGTCGCGCCTGCCTCACGAGATTGGATTGGATTGCTCGGTGGGTCCTCCCGCCACAGGCACAAGTAGCCCGAGGCTGCGTCGGGTAAACTTCGGACCGCTCGCGTCGTCTCATCGTCATTACCACCACCAAACGCTCCTTTATCTGATTCCCTTATCTGATCCTTCCATGAGTCGAGCCCAGCTTCAGGCGTGCCCTTAACAAGGGAGCTTCAGTATTGCCAAGTTCCTCGCCCTGGAATCTTGATAGTGCCTTCATTCAGCATCCCCTTGAAGGGGGTTCGGTTCATATTACGGAGAGCTAGTGCTTTTTTGAACCGCTCTGCTTTCTCTCCTTGGCTGCCCCTTTCTCCTCTTCCCGTCGCGCCCTTCTGATCCGCTCTGCTCTTGATATTGTCCCTTCAGATCACCTCTGCAACCTAGTACACTTACTTGTTCAGCCTCATCATGGTCTTCTACTTAACCCTGGCCCACCTTTGCAAAGGGAATTGCCATTGCATCTCATCTCTATTGCCAATGTCTCTTCCTCATGAACCAACTTCGCTCAAGGCTCACCTTCTGTTGGCTCTATGGTCTCCCCTTCAAGTGAAAACCTCATCGTCCTGGGTTCAAGTCGAACTTTCTTGGAGAGAATGAGATGACTATAAGTATGTTCATCTGATGACCAAAGTCGTTTCGTTCTCACCATCCTCATCACTCCAACTCCCACCGCCCCTACTATCATTTCTCCTTCTCGGCGTCTCACGCTTTGGCTCGGGCCTTTCCTCAAATCCAGAAGTTTTCTTTGGCCTCAGCCTACAATTACCTCCATCACAATGGTTCGCTTTGCTCCCTTGGCAGTATTGGCCTTTTCGCCTTTGACTCAGGCGCACTTCGACTGGTTATACGCACGAGGCGCTGCTGAGGAGTGCCCCCCCTGCCCAGCGCATGGTGAGCCTAAAGGCTTTCCTGACACTGTCACCATCACGGCGCCTTATGGGCCTCAAAAGACTGTCACTATCTCGGATCCCGAGGGATCTTACCACACTGTTACAGTCAAGGAGTCTGGCGAGCCCGGCAGAACTGTCACGGTGACCCAGAATTACGAGACTCCTCACACGAGGTTTGTATACATCAGCCAAGGAGAGACAATCTCCCCGCCTAGGGAGACCGTTACGGTCACTTACGCTGGCAAGACTGTGACCGTGACCGAGACCGAGACCGAGACCGAGGAACACATTGTCACCAAGAAGGTCAACGCCTATCCCAACGGTCCTGGCTACTCCAACGGCAACGGTTACCAACCCGGTCCGAAGACGATTACGATTACTCGCGGCGACCCAGCTCCCAGTGTCGGCTACCCTGGCTATGATGGAGAAATCGTCACCAAGGTTGTCGGCGGTGGGGGCGAGAAGGGTCAGGATCCCGGAAGCGTCCATACAGTCACCGTGGTTGACGATGGCAAAATTAAGACCTTGACTTTCACCGATGATAATCATAGCAAGGCTGTCAAGACCATCATTCAGAAGAACGGCCAGGAGCAGATCGTGACCGTTACCGGCAGCGGCGAGAACAAGGTCGTCAAGACGGTAACTCTGGAAGATGGCAGCAAGAACAAGGTCATCAAGACTATTACCGTCGAGAACTCAAACAAGCACATCGTCACCAAGACCATCCAGGATGGCGACAAGTACCAGACTGTGATGGTCAAGGCCGAGCCTACTCTCACCACTTTGACCAAGGGGAACGGCGACTGCATCACTACCGTCATCGAAGTCCCTTACACCTACACTCTCACTGCTCCGGCTCAATACGAGACTCCCGGTGTGAAGGGCAGCACCGATAAATACAAGACTCTCACGAGGACAGCCACTTACGGGGGTGAGCCCGAAGTCGAGGTCATCGTCTATGACCCTGAGACTGGCAAGTCGACTTGCGAGAGAAAGGAGGCTGGCCTGCCTTGTCATCCCAGCTACGACAACGACAGGCCTGGTTACAGCGACGATGATGGCTCTCACAAGGGGATCGACAATGGCACTCATGACGGTGATGACGATAAGACGAACAAGGGCGGAAATGGCAAGGGTCAATACGAGAAGCCGAACTACACCGACATTCACAACCCGGACGAAACTGCTTGTGACTCTGTCGCCGTCTCCACTAGCATTGAAACTGCCTACAACACTGTGGTCATGACCATAGGCGCTGGCTCTGGCGAGGAAGCCACGACGACGCCCACCCAGGCTCCCCAGGCTCCCCGAGCATCAAACAAGCCACGGTCTCCCCTCTTTGTTCGATGGTGATGATTCGGATGCGCTAGATAATTTCCTCTTTAGAAAATGTATGGGAAGTGTTTATGCGGAGGATGAATGCGGGAAACAACCCGTGGGGCTGCTATTGCGCAAGCCTGTAATCAGTAATTAATGTGGTAATCATATCTCGTTGAGTATTTAATCCAATCTTTCTTGGGCCTGCTGGTGACATAGGGTAGCCAGAAAGTCGAGTCAGTTGGCCTTTTCTCACTGCAAAATGTTGGATCTATAGTGCATTCATTACAACTCAAACTATGGCAATCCGTCCTCTCCCTTACCACCACACCAGCCACGTGCCTCTGCAAAGTGTCGGGCCGCTTCCATCTTGCACATGTCTGGAATGACGATTAAACCATCAACTCCCGATTAGGCAACGAAAGGTGACTTTATTGCGCGAGGCGCTCCTCTAGCGCCATGCTCCGAAGCCCAAACCGTCGCTTTGTGGATATGCTCTGCTCTGTGTTACTGTGTACGATCTGCTGTTGGGGGGATCTCGAAGCCTTTCTCCTTCGGAGTCCCTGGCGGCACAATCCAGGCCCAACAAGCCACCTTTGATCCAATGTCCCCTGTCGACGAACGAGGTGCTCTCGTCGACGGCGCCATGTCTTATCTGGCCAAGCCTTCCGCAGATTCCGACCATCTGCCACATAACTACACTTGTCCAGTTTGCCTACTGCAGTTTAGATGTTGGACAAGGCTGACGGCTTCTTGCGTCAAGCCTACCTTGGAACCAGTGATGTTCGCGATGCCAGGCATCTGAATTCCAGGGTCGTCTCATCCACTGCCCTCGACGGCTCTGGCATCGTTGTTTCGCTTCCAACGCGTGACTACGTTCCTTTGGTCTAAATCGACATTGCCAGATCCGGACGATATCTCATCGGCCTCGCGGGCACACCGAGCACAAGAGACTCAGCGCCGGACGCGTTTGACGCCCGATCTCTCGTTCCTGACCGCCAAGGATCGAAGCGTCATACTGCGCATGGCTTGACGAGGACTGGGCCCCATAGACTCCTCAGGACAATGACTACCTCGTGCTCGTGGCTTGTGTAGCCATCCTCATCGGGACAGGACCATCGGTTAGGATCGCTCATCGTCACCAAAGGCGTCACCAAAGGCCCTTTTGTGTTCGTCCCGTAAACGCCACGGCTCTCAAGGTCGAGACCACCAAACCTAGTTTGCCAGGCCTTGGACCTCCAAGAGCAGCTGGGAGAGGACTTGTGGCACCTTTCGACTACTTAGAAGTGACGATTCCCACTTAGCTGGATACCCGCACTCACTATCCCGCAGAGTTGTCTCCGGACTCTATGCTTTTCACCATGAAGAAATCACAGCTTCCTACTTCGTCCCTCGCCGCCGGCACCCGAGTTATGAACTGCACACGAGGGCATATTGTGATATGCGCCGTCGTCATTATGGTCATGATGTCGACACTGGTTTGGAAACAACGAGAATTTGTTGCCATCAAGGCACCCGCCCTGGAGCAACATCTACCATCATTGCTCGGTTCCAGTGAGGGAACAAATCACACCAAAGAGCGCTTCTGGTCAGCGAACGGCGAGTGTATGCGAGATCTGGCACATTGGCAACGACCTGTAGAGATCAAAAAGGTCATGGGCTTGGTCTTTTTTGGTCGACGACAGTCTGTCTCAATCCTGGACTGCTATTTAAAGGTATGCTTATGGCTACCTCAGCTCGACGGAACAACATGCTGACTTCCACAGCGCAATCTCGTCAAGAGTGGTGGCATGCTCGATGGAGTCATCTTTGTCGAGCGAACCCAAGACGCCCAGGATCTTGAACTGCTAGACAAGCTCTTGAAGAGCGAAGAGGCCTATGAGAGGTGGCACATTGACATGTCAGACGAAGACAACTTTTCGAGCGGCTTTGGCAACTCTTACGACAGAGTTGAGGACGACGTCATGTACATCAAGATTGACGACGATATCGTGAGTTCCATCAATCCAGGACCTGTCACTGTTGGATTGGATTATTGACACGGCTGTAGGTGTTCATAGAGGATAGTGTCATTCCCTCAATCATCAAGAAGAAGGTCGAACATCCCGAGTACTACGTTGTATCGGCCAACGTGGTCAACCAGCCACTTCTCAGCTGGGTTCATTGGAACCTGGGCGCGATACGACCCTATCTCCCAGAAGTCAACCGCAAGGGCAGCGTTGTTTCGTTCGAGATGGCCAATTCGAAAAAGTACGACTGGCAGGCCTCGACTCTGCCGGCATGGAAGGGGCCCAGTGCGTTTACGCTTGATGATTGGGAGGCAGACGACAAGCAGCATCGTTGGCTCCCTGTCAAAAAGGGAGGTGCCGACCACGTTCTCGACACGACTCCCATCGAGACGACCGAGTATCATCCCATGGGCCGCGGTTGGACCGAGTGGAAGATTGGCGCGCAGGAGCATTACAGCTTTTTCGAAAACCTCGAGCATAACCGCTTGTCTCAGTACAAGTTTAATACGTGGGACTTTCAGTACGAGAGGATGGGAATCCAGTTTATTGCCATGCTGGGAAAGGACATCAACATCGCCAAGCCCATCGAGGCCGATGACGAGAATCATTTTTCGTGCAGCATGCCGCGGCAGCTGGGACGTCGTGAGTCCATTCCCTTCCCTGAAAGAGTCAAACGTCTGCTAACACCTCTATAGATGCGGTCGCTGATGGAAGAGGCATCGCTGCCCACTACAGCTTTGGCAGCCAGCGCGGCGGCATGGACCGAACCGATATTCTAGACCGATACAGAGCCTTTGCCAGAGAAAACATCTGCACCGGCCCGATGCTGTGGACTCCGGGAGACAGCTAAATGCCGACTACTACGTCGGAGACGGCAGGATGATGTTTTATTGCGCTTTCGATGCTGGACAACGGAGTTTAAGATTGGATTGGCACACGAGTTTCATAGATATGCGGCGGAATCATTCACTCTGACTGGTTTCATATATTGATAGACGGTAGGAAGAACAATACCTTAGATATCCACAGCCTACTTGATCTGAGATCCCTTACCGACGCCGTGAGACCATGCCTATTCACCTCTCGATATCCCCTTTGGCGAAAGATGGTGGTCCATGCTACGTGCTCTCAGAGAGGCATTCCTAATCATCGCTCAACTGATGGCAAGCATCTTGGCTTAGAACATCTCCTCTTTGTTGTTTCGTGCTGCTTCTTTCAGTGAGGACCCCAAACCCGAGTCTACTGGCTATCCGACGACGCATATTGAACCAGTCCTCAATGCCACGCCTCTTCTATTTGCAATTCACCACGAAGGATGTAACACTGGCGAGCAGAAAGTGCAGAAGGTCCATTGAAGATGTCAATCAAGCTGGTTGTTGCTGCTGCCCACCTTGTCGCCTTGATAATATACTCACTCAATGACGAGGCGTCAGGACAGATTGATGAAGAAAGGTAATAGGTAGTCCAGGGGACAAAAGCTTGTCACCTGGTAAGAGACTAAAAGATCGTATCATGTACAAAACTGTGGGTTTAATTCTCCAACTTGTTGAGGTATCATCCACCGGTCACTGGACCATAGCACGCTCGCTCCAAACGATCCAACAACTCAAAGAGCCAACGCAAGAAAGACTGCTCGAAAAGACCAAGACCACACATGAAGAACATGGCGCGCTTCTTAGTTAAGCGACTTGGCGCCCTTGTAGTTGTTGTTGATCTCCTCTTCCTGCCGGATAAGGTCGGTCTCCTTCTCGACCTGGGCGAAATCGACGCGAGCAACACCCTCATCGCCATCAAAGATACGAGAGATCTCCTCCAGGGTGGGTCCCTTGGTCTCGACGTAGAAGTAGTAGACGAAAATGAGCTCGCAGGCGTCCCAGAGGGTGTAGAAGAGCATGAAGTTCCAGTGGTTGGGGAGGTTGTTCCACGCAAGCTTGTTGGTTTGGCTGTTTTGAATGTTAGTTTTCTGAAGTCTGGTTCAATCTTTCCGGGAGCAACTTACTTTCCAACGGCGAGGATAGCCTGGACGGTGATGTTCATGATCATCATGCCCTTGGCACGGAGATGGAACGGCAGGATCTCAAGCGCGTAGGCAACGAGCAGACCCGAGAAACCGATATCGTAGAAGACGCCAAACAGCCAGACAAAGGCAATCTGAGCATAGCCAGAGCCAGTGTTGGTGTATCGGACACCACCATCGGGCTTTTCTTTGGTGGGAGGAGTAGGAACAGAAGAATTTTCGTAAACGGCACCAGCGATGGTCCACATGACGAACGCGAGGACCATACCGGAGATGGCAGTGAGGAAGAGAGGCCGACGACCGATCTTGTCGACGGTAAAAGCAGCACCGATGGAGATGATCAAATCGAGAATAGTCTTGCCCGCAGAGAGCTACAGAAGAGCAACTGTTAGTAAATCCGTGCCCAGATAACAACATCAGGGAAAACCTACAGCAAGCTTCTGTTCCTGATCAGTGATGCCAGCACCCTCGTAGATGACATCCATGTAGTTGGAGAACAGAGCGTTACCGGAGTACTGAGAAATGATGCCGAGGGAGATGATGATACCAAGCCTCCACAGGTTGCCCTTGGTCCTGACGAAGTCGATGTAGCTGGTAGCCCTTTTGGCAGTGCGATCGGCTTGGATAGTCTGCTTGATCTCGCGATATTGGAATTGGACGGTGGCGTTGTTCTCGTCGCCTCCGGCGTGGTGCTTGGCAAGGACGGCAAGGGCCTGCTCCGTCTTGTCCTTACTGACGAGGTATCGAGGAGACTCGGGGACCCACCAGATACCGCAGAGCTGGATCATGGACGGGACGGCCTGGATGAAGGTGATGGATCGCCACGACCAGTTGCTATTTATCTTTGAAGTACCCCAGCCGACAACGGAGACAACTGTTGACGGTTAATACTGGCTTGTAGTGTCATTTAGCGTGGGCTACGTACTCAGAGATCCAAGATTCCAGAGACAGTTGTAAACGGCAGTGAGAGGAGCACGGTGCTGAGGATGGCAGATCTCAGTGAGGAGCATGGGCGAACACATCTGGGCCAGCGAGTTGCCGAAACCAAGAACAAATCGACCACCCATGTACACTAGAGTGGGCTGTCAATATCAGGACGTCCAGGCAGCTTAACAAGACGAGACTCACTACCGTAGCCGTTGCAAAAGGCAGAGACGAAGGCACCGGCAATCATGATAACACAGCCTATGATGATGGTGGGCTTTCGGCCCAGAGTGTCGGCCAAGTAGGGGGTGATGAAGAAGGACACAATTGAACCGATGTTGTACATGTTGATGAGGATACCGAGCTTATTCTCATTTTCGTGCTCAGGGAAGTAGAGCTTCCACCTGTTCATCTGCTGTGACGTGTTGACCATCATGCCATCATATCCCGTGGTGGCCGAGGCAATCATCAGGAAGATGATAAGGAAGTAGAGTCTTCGCAGATGAGGCTCCTTGTACCAGGTTACCTTCTCGAATCTGGGGGCTTCGGCTTGGGCGACCTCGAGAGGGACCCGGTCAGTATGCACCGGCACCCTCGAGCCGACAGGCTGCAAGAACTTTGGCAGAGCCATGGCGAATGGGGGAGGGCACTCAATCAACGATGTGCCTCGATTGAGATTGAACAAGTTCAATAGACCGGAAGGTGAGAAATTGATTAGCGGGTTGGCTCGTGGGTGAAAGCAGACGAGTGAGGAGTCCAAGGCGAAGGGGACTGCACTTCCACTTATATGGTCAGGCCTCGTAGTAGTCAAAGCAGCTCTCGTCGATCTGTGTCTGGCCACCCCGGATGATCAAAACCTGGAGCATGGAGTCTGGGGTCTGTCATCGGAGGATGGGTGCGGAGAAGGCATCGAACACGGCGGGGAGGAGTCCAGAGCCGGGGATGGTGGGCATACGTAGTAGGATCAACTGGGGCGGAAAGGCGGGTAAGGTATAGAGTAGGTTGTCAAGACTAAAGAGGTGCCTGTGGATGTCTCGTTTGGGTCTTGTGCCTCAGCGTCTTTACCGGGCATCCTCAGACAAAAGTGCAAGGGCCGTGGGAGAGCTGGTAGATCTTGCCAGGGATAGGCTCACATGGACCAGGGGGCGGCCCAATGTCTGTCGCCCCTCATTGTCTGCAGGTTGCTGGAGACGCGTTGAGTGTAACCTGACGGAAGGCAACACAAGTCTGCTCCGTAGCCAGTCTCAAGAGAGCCACCAGGGAAGAGCCGAGCAAAAGTATCGACTATACAACGTGGTATATGGGCTTTGGGGTGCTGGGCCGCAGGCAATAAGAGCGGCCGACCAGGCGTTTCGTTGTCAGATGAGCGCCACAGCACGACCTAAACGCCGTGGGATGGTACTAGCGGACGGTCGGCTTAAGCTGCGATGTGGTGATGACTGACTTGACGCGGATGTTGGTGGTCTACAAGAGACAGACTCAGCCGATGGTGATGAGATCCGACCGGTTCCACGACCAGTCATAAACACGTGCCATACGCTCTTAAGATCTGGCTACTTGCTTATCCAGTCGACATGTGTTGCCAACGCCGAGGATATCTGCTCGCCTCACCCCATTCGGGAGACTTGAGGAATCTGGCTCTAATCAACACGCGTCTAACTTGAGTAAAAAGGTTCATCTCGGACAATGTTACCACGCGCCTTGCAGAGTGTCTAGGTGTGCCCTCTGAATGAGGGGTCTCAGCCTGGAATCTCTTGGGCCATCCTTGCAGAAGGGCCGTCTGGAAGAAGCGGGAAAATATGCGTTGAATTCATCCGTCCAATGGGTTGACGGCCCCCATGTCCCTCAACTCGGCAAGGAGAAGAGGGTTGATCTGGTGGGCTCGCTTTAACTTAAAACCTCTAAAACGCGGAGGGAGGGCGCCATGCAACGCACCAGGAACCTGGGGATTGCGGGGCCTCTCGCCAGTAGTTGACATAAGGATTAGCGCAGCCTCCGGCCTGAAACTTTTCGCAAGGTGTGGGATTGATTTTGACTACTCTCCTTTGAGCCTTGCAGGACTCTAGCACGGAGCCAATGAGCGCAACCAGAGCGACGTTAACGGCGGGTAATTGATTTTGCCTCAATATCCGACAGTGTGCCTCGCATGGCATGATCCCTCTCCTTAACATCATGCCATTGTCTAGCCGCAACCAGGAACCTGGAGACAGACCGCCACCTGATCCGGGCTCGGTTCTTGTCCAGTCAGAGCTTGTTCCTCGGTAGTTGTCAGAAACTCCAATGCCATCCGACATACGAGCAGCCATCGGAAAGTCTACCCCATACTCTAGAAGCAGAGGGAGGAGCTGTCCGCATGACCGCTCATGACCTTGTGTGGCCGACCCATGCGGCTTGGCGCCAGCGGGAAATAAACGTCTGTTGTCGGATCGCAGGCCCGGAACCACCTTAACCCATGGGCACGTAGCACGGGCTGGGACAAGCCGAGGTTGGCTCAGCTTTGAACAAATCGAATCCATGTCGATGCACACTTGAGGTTGTGAGTTTGAAGCAGATGCAGAATTCTCGACCCAAGTATTAAAGATTCCACAGGAATGCCCGCATTGAGCGATTGTCTTGTGCTCGATGAAAGCCTTGGTCAAGCCATCACCTGCATAACGGCTCGCTCGTCGCGGAGATGGCCATTTAGGCTGAATCGCCAGTCCAGTTTAAGCCGCGTCCGCTCGGTTTCTGGAGGTTGAACTTGATCCAGCCTCGCCCTCTGCCATCGAGTCAGCATTTTCACACGATGGCCTCAAGCCACCGCATTCAGCATGGATCCGTGCCAGGTGAGGTCCGCATAGAAGGAACACGGCAAGGAACAAAAGAACCCCAGCTCTGCCGAGTGTGGGCCATCAGCGGAGATGCGGGAGAGATGCCGACAGACGAGATGGAGCACACACACCACGAGCTCCCACTCTTTGGTGGTGGTGCTTGGAGGTTTGAGTAGTTTGTCGTGTTGCGCAAATCGTCATGACAGCTCAAACCAGGGAACCGAGTTGCAGGCCCTTCTCTAAACGGGCAATCACTGCGACCATGGTTGGGCGATGTGTACATGTCAAAGAATGATCAAGCTCGATTGGGCTTGGAAGAATTGGCTAATTGATGCCTCGATGCCTCGATGCCTCGATGCCTTCCAGGTGGCTTTCATTCCAGCCCGACGAGATGCAAAGGAAGGAGCGCCTGCATTGGCTTGCCTGCGCCTACCCGCCGGCTCTTTAGCCGTGGCTGGCGGCGATCCATCCATCCATCTTCCCGGAGACCGTTGCTAAACTTGGTGGGTGCCACGCTTTTACAGCAGCAGCATATTTCTAGTACTTGAGTTGCATCGCTTTACATCCAATGAGATCCCACTTTACGGACTCATGGTCTGGGTGCTTTGTTTTGCGTCGGTTCAAGGTCTCGACCTTGGCAATTACCATCCACGTTGGCTCCATCATCGAGACTATTCCTTGGTGACAACACTGTTTGTTATTACAGTACTCTTCAGCTGCCTCTGCCCGTACCCAAGTTTCTGGGCTCAGCACTATCGTGGCGCTGCTCTGAGAGGTCTTACTATCTACACAAGCTAACAGGTCTAAATCGTTCCCCCAAGGCTTCCCTCAGCCGCTCAGGCACAGAACAGTACACACTCGTCTCCAATGCCACGTTTTTGTCATAGCCAGATGGCAATCAATCCTTTTCCTTTCCGTACCGAACCAAGCCGAAAAACAGTAGGAAGTTGCCGTAACACAAACAATTCCTTTCCTTAGACTCATCTTCCCAAGTCAAGCTGACAGTAGAGAAGAGCAGCAGGCCCTTGTGAAACACAAACCTTTCGATCCTTCAGTTGCTGTATGACAATCGATCCGCTCAACACTCTTCAGCAGGAAGGGCGCCGCTCATCATGGCCATGTCGGCCATGTCGTCTGTCTGCTGCTCTTCCGACAAACAGCTGCTCTCAGCCCCCGCCTCCAGTTGTTCAATGCTGTCCAACGCCTTCACAAATTTATCGCGCTCCGCTCTGAGCGTCTCTCGCCTCGCTGCTGTGGCCCCATCCTCCGCCATGAGCCTCTCGTAGACTCTCACGGCGTCAGCTCCTCGAAGGCCCAGCTTGCGGTCGAGGTAAAAGGGAAGATCTCGCTGAATGTGTGGGATCATCCCGTTGGTAATGTGAAGTGTCACCGCGTCCGCGAACCGCAATGCTGCGAGGCGGTAGTATCCCCTAACATACGCGACAACCTCCAGCTCCCGCTCGAAGGAATCCGGCCCCAGCTTGGCGAGGTCGGTTTCGCGTCGCTTGTCGTCCTGTAGCCGTTTCTCATCGGTCAGACTTTCCCACGGAACAGGTGGCTGGCCGTCACCGTAACCGGCAGCCTGCATCCGCATCTGGTGGCGATATCGCGTCAGCAAAACCTGCTCGTCTTTTTGGTACCGACGGAATGCCTCCTGATTAACGGTGAAGAGGCCGTGTTGCTCGAGTCGGAGAACAATACCGAGTGCACCCAAAGTCTCGCGGCGACGCTCTTCAAGGTACTCTTGGAGGACCTTTTGGCACTCCCGATAGATGAGTCGTTTGTTAAGCCGTGCGAATGACTGCTCTAGTACCGACTCCAGCATGTTATTCAACAAGTACATAACATGGTTGAGAAACGCCTTCATCGGTCCATCCCAGGGATGGATGGCCTCACGACACATGTCATTATAGACTTCTTCAGTGATGATATCCGGCATGCCGGCTCTCGTCTTGGCTCTGATCTCGTCTCGGACTTGGCGCAGTGTTCGGAAGCCTCGTCCAACACCACTGAACGGAGTAAACGGCTGGGGGAAAAGTGATCGACGAGCGGGGGCAGGGGAGGAACGAGGGAAGCTCGCCCTGCTCTCCTCGGGTTTGATATGCCCATGAAAAGAACCTCCATTGGGAGTTTGCTCTATGCGGACTCGCTTCGAGGGTGTGGTGGGTGGTCCCATTGTTCGTCGCTTGGTAGGTGTGTTAGTGTTCGTAATGGTAATAACAGATCCCGCATCAGACTCGTCGTCAGAGATCTCCATCACAGGGATGTCACTGCTATCTTTGAGAGTGAATTTGGGCTTCATGTCCAACAGACAGTCGCGGAAATTCTCGGGCAGGGGAACAAATTGTTTGGAGAACTCAGCAGGCCTAAGCTTCGAATTTGCCTTCTCACCAAACTCCATGACACTGGTCTGAACCTCGAGTTCAACGTTCGCGGGTAGTTCAGGTAGTTTGCTAAGCTGCTCCACAATCTTGTCTAGATGTTGTCTGAGTGTATGCTTGATGTGTGGAAGACTAGAGTCCAGAGTTAGCTTTCGTTTGGTAGCTGGTGTGAGCTTGTCTCTACATGACGACATACCTTTTCGCAAATTCCTGACCAAGTTTCTCCGATAGAAAGGCCTTGAGTTTCTCGACGCCGCATCGGTCTTTGAAGTCATGGAACGCAGGTGGCCATCGATCGAATGCGTGATCCACAAAAACGTGTTCCTCCCATTTCGTCAACTCGTCAAGATCCTTGTTCTGTGGTCGAGACGTGATGAAGTAGCCCAAGCCAGTCGTATGGGCTTGCTCTCTCATGATGGCTAGCCACTGCTCGTAGTTGCCACCCTCAGGAATGAGATCGGCCTTGGTCAGCACACCGATTGTCCGGTTAAGAGCACCCAGCCTGCGAATAAGGCCAAAGGTAGATGAGTTCTCGGCATCGCTATTCATTGGCATGGAGCACAGAATAATGGCCGAAGGATGATGGATGTATTCCCGGGAGAGGTTCCTGACGACGTTGACGAGGTAGTCATCTCGAGCGTCAGCGGGATTCTGGAAGATGCCGGGCATGTCGTAGAATGAAAGATCAGGCAGCTCAGGGCCTTTGATCTCGAGGGCGACAATGTTTGGCGAGAACTTGGCGGTAACGGTTTCAGCGGCTCTGTCGATGGAGACACCAGTAGCGATAGATCCAGAGCCTGGGACGAACAGTTCGTGGCTCTTGTCATCGTTAAGGATGGCAATCTGGGCCCAGCGAAGGACATCTTCAATCTCGCTATGGTCGATCATGGTCTTGAACTCATGGACCGCAGTAGCTGGCAGCTTGCGCCACGGGAAAAACGGATCTCGATCCGTGACATCGTTTTCAGAAATCGAGCGGCCGTCCGGAGGTTGGTAAGAGTATTCCTTACGGAGCCATACACGACAGGAAGGGTCATGGCTTCGGGAAACTCGAATGTGAAGTGGGCAACGTGTGCAAGTGCCCTCGCTCCGAGGAAGGTCAAGGTTAGCGAGGCCCGACATCAGACTCGATTTGCCGGCAGACTGATCGCCGACGAGGACAAGCTCTGGAAGTGGAACATCATGAGAGACACCAAGCTGCTGGAGCTCGCCGAGGGTGTCGTTGCACGCCTTGAGCTTCTTGCCGATGTCGTGGAAAGAGGTCTGAAAGAAGCTCCCGTCGGCAGGGATGATCAGGCTGGTCGGGCTCTCGGCGGCAGCGTTTGGCCGCATCCTTAACTCTCTGAGCAAAGGCTCCGACTCAGTGGGACGCTCACTTGGTGTTGCTTTGATGAAGTTGTTAGCAGAGGGCTCGAATGCGGATGATGCAGGGTGGACTTACGGGCATCCGACCTCCCGTGTCGATAAAAAGCCTGGTCGGGAGGGATGTGGGTGGAACTGCCACCGTAGCTGGAGGCGGCGGAAGAGATATGAGGAAATCCAAGGTTGACAGTGCCAGATTCCCGAATCGAAGATGAGTCGGTGGCAGAATCGGGATCTGGTTTGATGATGCGACTCTGGCCCCGAGGTCCACGGCGCCTTGTTGCATGAGGCATTGTGGTGGCCGAGAGGCTGTAGGTGGCGCGAGAAGTCATTCACCCAATAATAAAAGCCCCAAAAAGGGCTTTTGAACGGAAAGTGAACGATTGTTTGTTTGTTTGTTTGTTCAGATAGCTGCTTCAGTGTTGGTTCAGGGGCCTGATCATAAGGCAGGATGAAAGAGACAAGATTAGGGTATCGAGATAAGTCACAGGCCTGAAAATACAAGAGATCAAGGCAGAGAAATACAGAAACTCTTCACTCAAAGTCGAATATCAATGGACGTGAATCCAGAGAAGGAGAGTTGAGTAGCGAGTTTCACGAGATTCGGCTCGACGGTTGGCGTTTGGCGGTTGGCGGTTGGGTTGGCTGCCTGTGCTTGCTTCTTGCAATCGGCGCTACCGTTGCTCTGGGGCAACACGCTGTGATGATAACAAGTGATAGAGCGTGTGGAGCATCGACAGCAATTGAAACAGCCCATCTAGTCTAAAATGTCTGCAAAGATAGGTATAGTCATAAGTATCACCTCCGATTCAAATGGCCCGGATCTTATACTAAAAGAAGTCAGGTTTCAACCAAGTCATCGTGGCTATCGCCCAATGTCCTAACAAGAATTAACGCTGCATGGAGTTGAGATGTTGGATAAAAATGGGGAGGCTGGGCTGCAGGCAGCAGGTACGTAACTTGATTGCCCCTGAGCTGAACTTGCGCTGCAAGAGCCACCTCAAAATTCAGAGGTGAAGGCGCACGGGTCTTAGTCAGCAACCAGCATCCCACCAAGAAGTGGAGCCGCTATTGGATCTATCGAATTGAATATTCGGCCCCTACAATACACTGAAGTAACCTTCCCTAGTGAATCATTCCCGAGCCCGCCGCCTTTGATAATGTATCTCGCCCTGTATCTGGGGCTTGAAGCCGACGATACAAGCAACAATCTCGGAGACACACGCTGCTCTGTATGACATCAACTATGGAAGATGAGATGAACGTGCGGTCGACTCGATCAAAAGCTCGTTGACGCGACAAGATCCCCAATGCGTCTGTCTCGGAATATCATGATGCGCTCGCGTCCAAACTGACTGTTTCTTTAGGTGCATAGGTTATCGAAACAGCAAGACTCGCTGCTCGGAGAGACATTCTTGTGAGAGATGTGTTAGACGCAAGGAGACATGCGTCTATGAAGAGAAAGAGAAAGGGAAAAAGGCAACTGCGTCGGTTGAGTAAGTGCTGGTTGTCAGCGGGAATTGCAGCTTCATGAGTACTGACGGACGCAGTTACCTCGACCGGTTGCATGCTCGGATTGAGTCTCTCGAAACTCAGCTACAGGCCGTTCAGATCTCAGATCTCCCATGCAGATATCTTATTCATCAAATTGCGGAAATCAAGAGACAGCAGCAATCGAGAACTTCATCCGAGAATCCCTTGGACAACTCTTAGAAGCCGGCATCGGTACGTGCTCAGGGCGCATCTTTCAGACTGGATAGCTAAAAGACCAAAGAGATCGGGGGCAGAAGGCCTTACAGATACCCTGGTTACCTCTGAGCCACAGATCAAGGTTCATCGTCACGGCCATGCAGGTATGCCCCGGTTGAAGGTTCATGATAGGATAATACTTATTGAGCAAGCCTATCTCGGCCATAGTTCGACACTCAGCTTCAGTCGAAACGTTCGCAACCTCCTTCAATGATCATTAACCGTCATAGACCCTGGCATGTGTCTTTAGAGCACCAGGATGTATTCTAAACGATAACCCTGCCACCAATCGCGCTCGACCTGGCGAGCATTCCACTCCCTCGACTATCGTATGCTGTGTACCTAACTAACACTGCGGCCATGCACATTGGCTCTCTTTATCCTGTATTTGAATCAGTAACGTATCTTCAAAGATTGAGAGCATTCTATGATGAACGCGACAAAGGTCATGTTCCTGACGCGAACCTCTGGCATATCCATATGCTTCTCGTGCTGGCAATCGACAAGTCGATTCTGTCCAGGGAACATTCTGAGATGGGCCCGTCTGGAATGAGTTATTTCACCCACGCAGTCGACGAGTCCATGCCAGACATTCGCAGGCTCTACGAAGACCCGTTATCGTCGATTGAGATCCTCTGCCTGGCGGCTTTGTTTATGCATGCAACGGACCTCCTACAGGAGGCCTACGTAATTGTAAGTCAATCTAAATTCTTTTATGCCCACCAAGTTGACCCCAACGTGTCAGATCGGACAAGCCCTGCGCATCTCCGCCACTAAGAACCTGAACAAGCTCCTCCCAGAAGCGTTGCGACAACCAACCGTCGAGTATCAAATGCCACTTTGGTGGACGGTATACTGCATCGATAGGAAAAGCGCTGCTATACTGGGCAGTCCCTCGATCATGAGAGACGACGATATTTACACCCCATTCCCTGAGGTAAAGGAAGGAGATGAAGCGAAAAATGCCTCTGCAATACATACTGTTCTTTTGTCTCATCTGGGGAAGGTTCTTGACGGTACGTTCTAATCTAGCCACAGCTCCTGGCCTGGCTGCCTCAGCTCACACAATGACAGTCATCTACGGAGTACACAATCAACAACGAAACTTCTTTTTCGAGGTTAAAGCTATTCTTTCGAATCTTGCTGAAACATCTGTCATCTTTCAGGAACACTTGTATCGTGACCTCCAACAGCCGGTCCATCCGGTCTCTCGCGAAGCCGCTACCTTGCATATGTTACTTCACCAGGTTTGTGACGATGATGCGTCTTGAGTTACGCGCTAACCATATACCTTCTAGTGTGTCATTTTAACTGTCCGACCAGTATTGTTCTCGCTTTTGAAACCTTTGCTGAGCCCAACCGCCTCCGAGGGGAGCACTCGCCTCTCCTCTGTGCCGTTCGAGTCTATGCTAAGGATGTGCATTGAGTCAGCGATCCATATCCTTAAGATCATGTCAATTTTGAAACTTCAGATGATGTGTGGTGTGTCAATATTTTACCCAGTCTCTGGAAGCTTTACTGACTCTCCGTAGATATCTTCTTACCATATGATATCGACGCATTATTCTCGGCGGCTTTTGCGCTAATTTTAATCGACATCATTAGACTCGCAAATGAACTCCTTTGGGATCTACCTCAAGTGATGAATCTCGATGAATATGTCTCAAGGCATGTCGCCCTAGCTCAGGCCTATCGATCAGACCTTGTGCAACTGCTTGAGCTGCACACAAAGATCCGCGGCACTGGTGGCACTCCGAATTTCAGCCCGGATGATGCGTTTGATGCTGGGCTTATTCCTAGTTTGGCTGGGTATGCTAGCGCTCATCCTGGCCAGACAGGTATATCGCCGGATCCAGTGTGGTCGCGAATTCGGCATGGGAACATTTCCGTCCCACCACATCCTGATACAGTTTTGTCGGTTATTGATGATTTGAATGTCGAAGGAACCAATGTTCTCGATGCTGCTATGCTAGATGCAGGATGGATGTGGGAGCTGGATGATCTATCGGCAGGCTTGTAAGATGAATACAAGATCGCTTACACCATGAACACATGGCGGAGTTTGTCTCCATTTCACTTCAGGGTAGTCGATGCTTTGGAATCTCGGCTCGAAGACCTGCCCGTCGATTCCCTTGATGCCTTCGGTTGTTGCATCTGGGCCTGTGGATTAGGCGGCGACGCTGCCCTCGAAGTGAACCCTGACGACGAAGGGTGTTAGTAATTACAATACCGCAAGCAGTACCAAATGACTTACAGCTCAACCTGCTTCCTCATATCTTTGTCAGCCACGATGCCTGAAAATCTCAAGGCCTAATAGAAGTGGGCATGATGAGTGGGAGAGTGTAGATATTAGATAATGAGAATATTTAAAGATGGAAGGGATTTTCTTTTTGCTACACTTGACTGTTTACCCTTGGCTCCTGACTCGATGTCCTGTCCGTCGATGATTAAGTGAAAGTCCGGAGGTCCTCCGGAGGTCCCCGGGCATTGTGGGGACCGGCGTTGACTTCCACACAGCGGGATGTCCTTCCGGGTGGTACGTACCGAGCGGAGCGACATTCCGGCCCTTTGCTTCAACGCCGTGTTGCAGTGCATTGGTAATCACAGAAGCTGCTTTATTTACCTGGACGATCAGTTTTTCATTGTAAACATATGTAGCTGCAACGTCTACCAACTGTTACTGCCAACTATCTCCTACCATGTCACTCTGCCACTCATCCGCCCGCCTCTTCGTCGCCAGACGCTCCCTTTCCACCCATCACAATGATAATCGCCGAATCGGGGCTGATGCGCATAAACAGCAATTGGGCCCTACTCTCAAGCTATTAAAGCAAACGGAATGGACTTTGTCTCTGGCCAAATTCCTGCTGACCCTACGGGCAAACTGCTCCAAGGCATCGTCGCTGAGAAGACGCATAAGATGTGCCAGAACTCCCGGGCTGTACTGGAGGCAGCCGGCTCTAGCCTGAACAAGGTGGTGAAAATCACGGCATGTGCAGCGCATCTAATATTAAGATTTTGGTTAACATATAGCAAGGTCTTCTTCCAAAACATGGACGACTTCAAGGAAATGAATGACGTGTATGCCGACTATTTTCCTCACTGGCCGGCTCGGAGCTCCTTTGAGACCCCGAGGCTGCCGGCTGGAGCGAGCATGGAGATGATTATTGTTGCGCTACATCAGACTTGGTGCTTATAGAGTATGGCACGGAAGTATGTGGTATTAGTATGCATGCATGAGAAGAGACCTAGCATAGGTGCCAAGTTGCCACTTGAACTCATGCATCAGCTCTCGGCCACCCCTTGCGTTACCCATGAACAGTTCGGAAGGCCTTGAAGTAAGGTTCCCTTCCTAATGGAAACCTGAAGGTTCATGTTTTGCAAAATCGTCATATTATGATTAAACACCGTCTCATTGCTGTATTGTTTCTGTCCCCCTTGCTTTGGTATGAGGTAAGGTTTCGTAAACCCTTCAATGACAAGCCTACGTTAATCATTCTCGAGACAGTCAGTTTGAAACTGACCTCAAGTTACAACGATAGTCTGTAACGGGTGCATTGGCGTTTGGCGGACTCAAGTTGTAGTTGCATCAACCTGACAAGGATGTGGAAATAGGACTTTCAGGCCAGCCGCAGCACTTATTATTAGTACACCTGCGAGAACACATGACAACGTGTTGGCGATAGATTGGGTGTATCCTTCGGAGGGGTTTGCACCTTGTTTGTCCACCATTTGCTGGTACAAAAGCCTCATCTCATCATATTGTATGACATGGCGTTGTGATCATAATGGACTCAATATTGTTGCTGAACTGCATGACACGATGAAGCCGTCGCTCATTGCCTACGGCATGGTATAAGCGGTGTTTTCGTCTTGATAGCTTGTTATCGCCACTGCAGGGGCAGTCTTTTGTCACTCAACAGATAAAAACGTGCTGCCGAGTATTCTGACAATGAGAGATATTAAGAAAAAAAGAAGTTGTTTTGCTGGGGTTGAAGGAGAATTCGACTCTGATATGAAACACTCTAAATTATCAAGTTGAGCAAACTTGGGGATAGAAACAAAGATGGCAGGGACAGCCTTATTAGCAGCTCTGGAACGTCTGATGTAGACAGACACTGCAGTAGTGCACTTATGGAATTAGAATGAACGCCTTCTTTCTTCGTCTACCTAGCGCTCCGCATCTTTTGATGCTAGTTCTAGGCCTACTGAACCTACAGCTGTAGCTGGTTCTCGCTTATCTACTCGACCATGATTAGACACTGGAATTTGGTAGAAAGCATATATATGCTTTTTTATAGTGTGCCGATAGGGGAAAGTGGGTGAGAGCTGGATACAGAATTGTGGCAAGACACTAGCTGCAAAATGAAATGATACCTCATTGTAGACATGGCCCATATTATCGCACAAGAACCCCTTAACAGTATCGACGGCGCAGATTAGCTAGAGTCGCCAACTATTCAGTCTTGAGATTTTGGGCTATTTGCTTTCTTCTCTGGGAGACAGGCCGCCACTAAACTTCCTTAGGACCCCAGTATTGACCACAGGTTATTGCCCTCTTATCCTTTTCAACCTTCATCGTCATCTTGTTCCTGATCACCATCGTTTCCATCTTCATTAGAGCCAGTTCCCTCTACTGACTTATAAACTTCACAACCCTCAAAAGGCCCTTGAGGCCACAGCAACCTTTCCAGCGGCTTAGGCCAGACACCTATACACCACCGAGTTACTCACTCAACACAAAATATGGATTATCGATTCATCTGTGACGACTTACCTGTTCGCGCGTTGCCAACGTAACGATTCATGTTATGAATCTCCTCTTCTTGCACAGCATAGAGATCTTGCATCCGTTGTTGCCAATGGCCTGAAACAAATTCCAGGAGAGACTTCCCTTGAAATTCAAGTCGCATCATGTCGGAAAATTCTCTCATCAGGTCATCCAAGAGGGCTGCCTTCGTCTGCTCGTGTGGATCTTGTCGGATCTCCAGCACCGTGGCAGGGTTGCAATCCCGAATGACATTGAGATCCCACTTGTCCAACATCTCGAACATACAACAGCTGTGTGACATTTCGAGGGCTTCAAAAGTCAGCAGACGAACAAGCTCTATCGCCCGTGTCAAAAGCTGCCCTGTCGCTGCCCCTTCTCCCTGTTGTTGCTCCGCCTCGGTGTCCGACTCTCTGAGTGTTGTTGACTCAGAAAACATGTTGAAGTCAAAAAAGAGCTCCTTGATACTGGCCATTTGCTATTTGCCTCTCAGTATCACCCTCAGACCACGATGAAAAGTCGAGTGTGCGTGAGATTTGTATAGTATCTTCAGTGGCGAGCAGCCCTCGTCACTTATGTTGCACCAGCAGACACAATTATCTCGGCAGCAATCTCGGGCGAAGCCCTGCAGAAGCTTTGTGGCCAGCTCCAATTTCTGGCCGTGCTCTTCTTGGTTGTATTCGTTGAGGCTAAAGGCAGACCCCATGCACGCGGCGATGTAGTGTGTGCTGGTAGCACTGACGCTCACTCCCAACAGCAAAGGATCATCTGGCTTTTGGCTGAGAACCTCGTTTTCTGCAAGCCACGGTAGTATTTCCCGGGGCATTTGGAGTTTCTCAAGTAAGAGAATCCCCCAACCGCTTTTAAAGCCCCTTTCCCAAGTGAACATGGGAGGCAATCCCAGCTGATTTTGGTTGTGAATGTGGGTGAAGCCATGCTTATAAAATGTCGGGAAAACCCTCAAGGATATCGAACCGGCGTGATATACAGTGGTGAATGAGTCCTGGCTGATAGGTACTCGGATTGCCGGATCAACAAACTCACCCATCTCTTCAAGAACGACACACCAACGTGCTGCAGTGTCAAAGTCTGGCACCCAGTCCTGATGAATCTTTGAAATTCCAAAGTAAGCCGCCAGCTCAGACAGTCTCTTGAGCCTGTTTTCCAGGTGTCTGGCTATTATCTGCGCAGATGCAGGCGACAATGTTCCGAGGATTTGGTGTAAAGCAAAGAAGCGGTCTTCAGGGAAGAAGCTGATTCCTGCATCGAGTATTGCATCCAGAACATCAAGATCTGGGCAGTCATACCCACATTGATATAGTAGGCCGTCGCTGAAATCTCCAGTTGGCAACTCATCGATCAAGTCTCTGGCCTTGGTTTGGAGGAGTCTTCTCATACCCAGACCCCACGTACGCGCCAGATGAAGCGTCGAAACGCCGTGAGTTATTTTCATTACCAATTCTGGGCTATTTTCAATCTGATTCTCAAGCTCATGCATTGACCTGGAGATGATTGCCCTAACGATTGGAGATGCATCCATAGCTTGCAGATATTGACATTTTAGTTGAGGGGTGTACGAGGCACAGTTACTTACATAGCAGAATATGCTGCGGAGGCATATATGCAAAAGTGTATTGCTGGAAAATCAATTCGCCTTCAGCTTCAGCGATTTCCAGGAAATATTTGTACGGTGCCAGGCTTTTTCGGGGCCCCATTGATACAGTTTACGCAGAAGCCGAAGAACTCCTGGGCTTTTAAGCATAAAACGCATTAAGAATGCCCTGTGAACTGAATCAGCTTTGAAGGAATGAAAAATGCACCACACTGAGCAAGTGCCCGGATTCTCCGCGATCAATACAAAAATATCTTGATTAGGAGACCAGCCAGATTCTGGTATACTCACCAATCTAGTGGCGGCATTGAACCAATGCCACTTACCCCAGCAAGCCAGTACAAAATGTCGACTGCGGCGTCCAAAGCCCGTTCGTCAATGGACTTCGTCAGGAGAATGTACGGAAGGACAGCAAGGAAGTACTGAAATGCGATTAGCAACCTGATTTGAGGAGCTGGACCTGTGTTATGTCCCCCTCAGAAATGCGGTCTCTATACTAACCAGCCAGTATTGCTTGAAGTCCATGCTCAGTTCATCGTACGGTGACGCGGTGCCTTGCTCAAAGCAGGCCGTGATCTTTGGTCTCATCCGCTGGAGTCGGACGTGCATTGGGAGTGGATCATCGACATCCAGTCCCTTGAGAGTCTCCTCAATGATCAGTATGACAGGGCTGGTCCTATAGTCAATGAGGTTTCTGCATTGTAATGGCGGAGCAAGACTGACTCCGCCAGCCCCGATAGTGAAACACAAGCTGACGTCGACGAGAGTCGAAAGAAACCTCCCTAGCTGGATATTGAATCGTGCGCCTGCCTTTATTGCTCTGTGTTTTGTGTATTTGGCAAATGGACAGTTAGCATTGTGCCCGGACGCACTTCTCTTTTCGTAATAAGGGCCTGAGTCTGTTTTCCCGGTAAACCCGCGCCATTTCTGACTCGAAGGGGACACTTGCAGTGCTTTCGGCGAATAAGAGGCTGATAAGGATGATCGATATGCTCCACAGCTTCAGAGGCGAGATCAGGGTTAGTTGCATATAGATCGCATGCTTGCTTGAGTGAGTCCGGGGGGATTTGTCTCCCCAGCCTGGTAACGAGTTGACAGTTCCACAAGACAGCTCAGTATCAGTTTCCACTCATCATAGCGAGAAAGGATAATCCAAAACTCGTACCAGATCATGAGACTTGGTCACTCCCGATGAAGTCTCTGAAGCAGCCTGGTTAAGCCGAAGGCTCATCTCTCTTGTCATTTGCAGGAGACGACGAGTATTCTCGACGCTTTCCGTGAGCTCAACGCTGACATAATCAAGCTTGCGCGCCGAAAGGCTCGTGAAGCCTTGCAATTCCTCTCTGGTCGAGATGAGGCTGCTGTTCAGATCAGAGAGGCCTCGTTCGGATGTGAGCTGGAAGCTCTCCAGTTCACTCGGGTTGCTTTCAACAGTAGCTTTCAACTCGCTAGCGTTGGAACTTGTGGCAGACTGGATCTCCTTCAAGGCATTGCTTTGCGAAACCCCCAGGTCCCTAACGGTCCCAAGATTAGCCCGTTACTCTACAATAAACGCTGGACTAAACCCACAAGTTCACGGTTTGGAGCGCGGCTGTAAGTCTCCCCAGCAAGGCCCGAATAGTCTGCAGTGCGCCCTCGATCTTGCTTCTTTTTGATAGGATAAATTGCCGCCCGGTACGTTTCTTTCATCTTTCCCTTGATGCCGTCTCTGGCACCGGCGGGGATACCGACCTCTGTTAGCACTTCTTCTAGGCCTTTGAGCTTGTCCTCGGCGTATCGAAGGTGCTCGAGAAGCGATCTGGCATGTCCTGGACTCTGCGTAGTCGGAAGTGCCTGTCGTGGAAACCGCCCGCAACTTGATTGAGCTGGAGAAGTGTTGATAAAGGAGAAATCAGGCTGCGTCGCGTTGGGGTTGAGCTGAAAATCCATCAGGCTGCCCAAGACAAGAGTAGAGAAAGCACCACGAGACACGTGAGAAAGACATGACATGTCCATCGACCTGACTTTGGTACATAGATATCCTTATGGACATGCACAGTTACTATTCTGATGTAAAATGGAACTGTAGCACTAATGACTTTCGGTGTGAAGACCAACCCGTTCACTTGACGACTGACTTGCTGCTGTTCCAGAAGATGTGTTAAGGAAGTGTCGTTATGTTGGCCCTCTTAAGTAGATCATGACCTTAGCGGCTGTCGCACCTCATTCAAGATGGTTTTTGGAAGTCGACAGCGCTGACAATCAGATTCTTGAGCGTGCTGAGTCAAGTGATGGGACGGTTGGCCAAATCTGACGTCGCTTTTGAGCTGACGTCCAGGCATCTCTTTATCGTGCTGCCATTAAAACAAGCCAAAGCACGAAGGAAATGCTCCGCGATGGCCTCAAACACGCCCAGGACACAATCATCCGACGCGTCGCCCTGCAGCCACCAGAATGACTTCAACAAGAGCCTCAACGCCGCGGCTTCCGGCGCTTCCTTTCCTCACCAAGGCGGCGTAGCAACTATCCCATTTGACCGCCCGGTCGCGTTAACGGCGTCTGGCGCTCCGCTGCTGAACCCCCGAAGCTGTGTCACTTGTCGCAGGCGTAGAGTCCGCTGCGATAAGCTCACGCCGTGCTCCAACTGTCGGCGCGCTCTGAGCGACTGCGTATACCCTGCGCCAGGTCGCGCGCCGCGGCAGATGCGGCCTAGAGACGCCCATGCACCGCCGCCAAAGGCTGCGTCTACTGAGCGTGAAGCCCATCTCATTAATCGCCTGCGAAAGCTTGAGAGTCTTGTCCATGGCCTGAGTGGTCAATGTAACGCCAGCGCATGGGACGAGGGCGGCCAAGAATCGCCAAAGGCGGAACAAAACACCAGCCCTGGCTCTGGGATTGTGCAAGAGGCCGCCGAGGAGGCCAAGCGAGAAACAGAGAGTCGCAATCTCTCAAAGGCTCATAAGCAGCTGGGCCGGCTGGTGCTTCATGATGGAGAAGGGACAGCTCGATATGTGAACAGCGGCTTCTTCTCCAAGCTGAACGACGAGGTAGCTACTTGAGTAGACGTCGTGGTGTTGGACATGGGCTGACGAGAATAGCTCGACGAGCTTCGCCACGAAATCGAGGCCGTGGATGACCAAGATGATGACTGCGAAGACGACACGAGTCCCGATCAATCACCACAGCAGAATTTTGCTGCCAACTCTGACCATCACAGCTTTCTCCTAGGCTACCGCTCTGCCGACGTTGACCTGGCGGGACTTCATCCGCTGCCGGCGTATGTGTCTTTTCTCTGGCAGATTTACCTCGAGAACGTGGAGCCCATGGTAAAGGTCTTGCACGTTCCTACTATGAGCAGGCTGATGACCAAGGTGAGACGCGGGGAGCATAATCTTCGACCGGGTGATGAGGCGCTCATTTTCGTGATTTACTATTCGGCTGTCATTTCGATGGAAGCAGAAGAGGTAGGACTCCAATCCGCACACACGACATCTACTCAGGGGCTCACATATTCTAGGTGAAAACAAACCTAGGAGCATCTCAGGGCCACTGCATCGCCCAATTTCGTTTCGCTCTCGAGCAAGCTTTAGCCAAGGCCAACTTACTTAACACCACCAACATGGCCGTCCTCCAAGCTCTCGCCATCTTCCTGACTGTAGTCAAATGCCACGACGACAGCAGATTCTGCTGGACTATGACGAGTCTATGTGTCCGTATGGCCCAGGCCCTCGGCCTTCACCGTGATGGACAACAGCTCCGCCTGCCGCCTTTTGAGGTCGAGATGCGCCGACGTCTCTGGTGGGCGGTTATGGCCATCGACCTCCGCTCTGCCGAAGAAATGGGTTCCGACCTCATTGTGAATGACAAGAACTTTGATACACAGCTCCCGTCCAACATCAACGACGCTGACATCGACCCATCCTTTACTGAGATGCCGGCACCGCGCCAAGGCCGCACCGACACGGCCGTATGCCTTGTGCGATACGAAATCATCGCTCTGACTCGCCGTTTGTTCACAGCTATGACTGAAATGGGCCCAGTAGACCCTAAAAGTGTAAACAAGAGCCTCGAGGACCGCGAGTGCATACTCGTTGAGGTGTACGACCGGATGGAGGCCAAGTTCCTGAAGCACGTCGTTATGGACGATGATCCTGTCTTATGGATGGCTTCCCTTATCTCGAGGATCATCATGGCCAAGATTGGCCTCATAATCTATCAGCCTGTTCTATTCCCAGGCACTGGCCCTGAGGCGTCCAACGAGATCCGCAGTAGACTATGGATGTCGACCATTGAGATTGTCGAGTACAACCACATTCTCAACGTCGACCCCCGTTGTCGGCAATGGCGCTGGTTGTTTCGGTCCTACCGACAGTGGCACGCTATCGCATACATGTTACTCGAACTGTCCAGGCGGCCGTGGGCCGTCACTTCGGAGCGAGCCTGGGAAGCGGCTCAGATATTGGAATATGATCATCCCATCGAGGGCACGAACAGCGCGGACCACACTGCAGCGTGGATGCCGATCAAAAGACTTTACATCAAGGCTAAGCGGCATCGCGAGGCGGAAATTTCCCGTCTTCGTGCTGACCCAGACGCTGCGAGGCAGCTTGATATTGAAGACAGGCTGAAGCCTGTGCTGGAGCGCATCGGTCCCGCTCCGGGGATGGAAACTCGCATGTCGGAGCTGAGGCTTCGATGGCGGAAACTCTTCCGCTCGGGAGACTTCGCCTACAACTCGGATTATTAAATGAGTATCATTCCGGACCCGGCGCAGGCGGCGACATCTCGTACGCAAGCTGGGGATATGCTTCCACAAGACCCGGAACCACCTAAGCAAGATGCAGAGCAGTTGGATAACACCATGTCGAACATGCATAACCCGGACGATTCATGGCAGAACGTCCACTCAGGCAACCCCAGTATATCAGTATACTACGAAGGAGGGAACTCGGAGAATCATCACGTTGGCGGACCCTTTCCAGGCGGCGACAGCTTGGGAAGCACCTCGAGCTTTGCGTCACCTGCTATTTCTGGTGCAACTTCTACTTTAAATCGTAACGCCCGTAGAGCCCAGACGTTCCCAGATAGTCACTTGTCCCCATGGCCGGGATCAGAAGACTTTCATCCCACTAACGACCCGAGCAGTTTCGGTGATCCAGGTGACCTCTTCCAAGATGCAGCGCTCCATCCTGGAGATTTACTGCCAGATCAACATGGTTTAGACCTGAACATGGACATTGGCGAGGTTGAGGACATGGATTGGAAGAATTGGGACGAGACGTTGAAGGCGTTGAACAAGCCAGCAATGAGCGGCGGGACAGGTAGCTGGGGAGGTATGTGAGGCTTTCGATTGGTGGTGTGATGAGATATCCAAACAGTTTTGTTTCTTCTTGATATCCAACTGAGTCGCCAAGGAGTTTGCAGTCTGTGTAGGCTCAATTAACGAGCATGACACGGTTGAAGGCATGCGGGTATCTACAAAAAGCCATTAATGCACGAGGAGCGTTACCTTAATAACCAGCATAGTTTTAGGATATGAAGTAGAGCTTTGAAGCTCGTGAAGTGGTTTATGGTGAACCTTGGCTGAGTCTCAGCATCGTGATGGTTTCTGGTCACCAGGGAGCACAACCAGGATCAAAGTATCGAAGATGGGGTATCAGAGAAGAGCAACGCGTCAACACAAATGTTCCTATCCAAATCTATCAGCGGCGGTTCTCAACCAATCAGAAACAGCGCCGCGTTGGCTCAGTGGTAGAGCGTATCACTAGTAGTCTTAGCACATAAGACATGATAAGGTCCAAGGTTCGATCCCTTGACGTGGCAAGACACCATAATAAAGTCCAGTGTTGTGTATATTTTTGGACTATTTTTGTTTTTACTTCTCGAGAATGTTGTGTTTTGGTCGAGACAGTTGGTGATGATGTTGATGGCGTTGTGGTGATGACAAGTCGCCTTTCTGGGGCAATAGACAAATTGCCCTGGAGTTGGCTACTCGAGGTGCTTAAAGCTAAACTCAAGAACAAGTCTGAACATCAGTTATCTCGGCACAAGTCTTGTCACTCAATGCGTCCATAACTAATCCAGACGTCGGTAGTGGTCGTGGAACATGTCAAGCCACCTTTACTGATGCCCGGCTGCGAGAGGGGGGACCACTTGAAATCCGCGAATTCCTAGGGAACGCAGCCAACGAATATACTTGGATATAGTTTCCTACCGTTTTCAAAGTACAGTTGTGCTTTGCTTTTGAAAATCACTACACTGGCTTCGAATCAATGCTCGGTCGTCATCAGCATGTCTTGATTGATATGAAACCTAGAAAACCATGAGCTTCTTCTCTGGCTATGGTTCTTGAGGGCATTGTTTCTTGTCTCAAGCCTGTTGATGTTGTTGATGATGATCAAGCTGCTCTGACACAATGATATCTCATTAGTTCCACAGCAGGTTGACATATCAGCCCAATCCCGCGCCAGCACAAGAGAATCACGGCAGCAGACTGTTGATCATGATGCTCCCTACCCCCCATCAGTGGTTCAATAGCACAGGGACTTTTATTTGGCATTGTCTAATTTCAATTTCGCAAGCTATGAAGTCCTCCCTTTGAAGACTATGGGTGACAAGAATTCTGTCTCCCACGCAAGGCTATCACCAGTATCCAATGCTCCCTTCCCCCAGGCTTCATCATGGCCAGGTTTGCAGATGGCTTTGAATGCATGTATGGCACTTTACTTGCTTGGAGCCTTCATACCGGCTGCTGCACCAGTCGGGTCCACGGCCTTTGCTGGCTTCCCTCCTCGGTAGAACCACCAGAACCCAACACCGGCGGCCACGGCGCCGAAGGCAAGGTATTTGTTCCTATGTAGGAGATACTGTTTAGCCGATGCTTGGTCGATCGAGGTCCGGACTTACTGGTTGCTGTCCGGCTTGGGCGGCTTCGACTCGTAGGGCTCGGATTGACTCTGTCGTACGACTCTCGAGGAGCTGAGCCCCCGCTGAGCTGCGGGGAGAGGTCGAATAGCGATCGCAGAGCGAGCAACGCGGGTTCGAAGGGCTGACATTGTGCTAGTGCGTTGGTCGATGATGGATCTCGCGATGGTATATACTGTAGTCGGTGGATTGGTTTGCCTGGTAGCCCCGCAGATCAAGAGGAAGAATCGGCTGGGAGTCTGCTCTTTAAACGGACTGCTTACGGGAACTTTGGTGCCGTCATTGATGCGTATTGGGGCGTTTTTGTGAGACTGTCAAGGTTCGATTCGAGGTAGCTTTGTAGTATTTGGAGAAGGCTCAATAGCTTTGCGCAAGGCGTTCAATGAACCGCCACAGTACCGTTGGGATACATGAGCAGTACATGAAACTGGACCCTGTCTCATTCCCCGGATTCCCCCAGCCGGTAGTCCCGTGGTTGCATCCAGGAATGCTCCTGGTTGCCTCCAGGGATGCTACCCCTGAATAGACCATCTTTGACTGGACGAGAGAGGTATCAGCCACACCGTATGCGTCCTGGAAGTCCCGAGGTGCGGAGTTCAAAGCCTGGAATCGACTGATCAAGGTTGTACTGTATCCAGGTCGAGCAGCGAGCATAAATCATCGAACGATAGATATATACTATTGAGACGCGTACTGTAGGAGGTTTCATAGAGATCAGGCAACCCAAGTTCTATTTGAGCAGGCTGCTCAAATACAGGCAGCTGCTGGCGCGTCGGGCGTCCGAGATGCTGGTGGCTGAGTGCTGACCTGGACAGGCACGCCCCAGCTTCTCGTCAACGACGTGATGCCTGCCTGGGTCGATGAATAAGATACCTACCTATAATAATATAAAAACCCCGATTGAAGTTGTTAAGAGGGTCTGTCCCCATCTCTCTAGCCTCTGGTCTAGCAGGGATCACCCTCGGTTCGGCTCCGCCCGCTCAACTCCACACTCGATCGACTCCGCTACTTGTTCTTGGAGGCTGAAAGGCAACGCCAGTCTTTTCCATGAACCATGGGCCAGGATCCGACAATTGGTTGCCTGTCGGTGCAATAGTTTCGTGCTCCGTTCCCGCCCAAGTGACCGGGGCAGCCATGATCAAAGAAAAAGAGCTCATGATTCAACAAGTATCGCCACTGCGGACGAACTTATTTACGAGCAGTGCAGTCTATTGGTGGTGCGGGATGGCCTTAACGCCGATAGGCAACAGTAATTCAAGACCTCAGTGATATCATAAGGCTTCGGGCGCGTCTATAGGATCTGAAATCAAGGTGCTTAGGTGCCAACACCACACTACTCCAGCAGAGATCGTCGGCTCGTGTTGGTCCAACTTCATTGACCAAGACTGCGTAGATCGTCAACTTTTGTTAATTGTCTGCATCAGTTTGTTTAATCTACCTTCGCAACCAAGTTGCGAGCAATATAAAAACCCGTGTCATTGCAGGCTCTAGAACTCATCCTCTTCAGCTTACATCGCAAATCTACCACAGCGCCTACGACCTCTCTATTAAACAAACATCAAATTTCCAACTACATTCACAAACAAATCAGACCAATACTCTTCCTAGCTATAACTAACGTTCACTGATCCCGCTTCTTTACCGTCAATCTCCAACCAAAACCTCATCGCCGCGTCCCTTGTCGACATCGCCAGGTTGTAATGAATGTCCACGTATCGTCTGCCGTCGTGTCCCACCAGACTCTCAAAGAGTAACTTGTCTACTGACCTTCGATCGCTTCTCAACGTGCAATTTGTCTGGATGTCGCATGTTGGGTGCGTGGGTCGTAGTTTCATATCCGACGTGCGCAAATGGGTCGTGAAGATGAGCTCCTCTGAGGCGTAGTTTGCCAGCAACCTTCTGTAAAAATGGAAGCTTTTGTGACGGTCGCGTTTGAGATCTTCTCCAATGTTGATGAACCATGACATCTAGTTAGAATTCGGGGTCAACGCCATGTCTCTCTCATTTGTAGGCTTCCAGGTACTTACTCGTTTCGTCCTCATTATTTCGTCACTGGGACACACCTGTATTGGACGGCCCCTGTCCACTGCAGGCTCATAAACTTCCAATGAGACTACCCCGTAATGACGAGTTGCCTTGGTAGAGATGACGTTGGCGTAGGGCATCCGGCTAAGTGCTGCACCTCTGGAAACACATCAGATATCTTGCGCATATCATCTTGGTTGAGACACCTACTTTACGATGGCTGCTCAAGCGTCATGGGGTTGAATGACCTGGTATTGTAAACATTGCGACCCTGAGGATGCTTCTGCTTCTGCTTCTGCTTCTGCTTACCTGAATTCCCGGGTTTGCCTTTTCGATATAGGTCTTGAGGTAGTGACTCGCGCCGAAACCACCCACGAGGAAGATGCTCTTCAAAGCAAAATCAGCCAGGTGATAGCTCAGTTCCGTTTGGGCTACACTGGCCTTGACAGGCTTTCCACCACGTTCTAGCATCGCGCTCTTGACTTGCTCGTCAACGAGGCGGACAATGTCAAGGATGAGCGGTTCAAAGATATGTTTAACCACCGTCCTATACAACAAGGTTGAGCCAGCGTCACAAGTATTACTTGCCTGATCCGGTAACCACTTCCGCAAGCTGCACTGTTGGATGGGTCGCTACCACCTTGTAGGAAATCAAATCTACTGTGCCGCCTCCCGCATCGCAAACAACGAAGCAATCGCCAGCCTGGGTTCATCAACCTCGTACAAGTTCCGTCTGCAGATTACCGCTAAACTCACCTTGAGAGCACGTTCCTGTGTTGTCATGGTGTGAAGCGCTGCGGCTTCGGGCTCTTTGATAAGGGCGACAGGATGAATACCCGCTTTCCTGGCTGCCTGAGACTCTCGAATTAGACAATTCTTCAGTCGATTCAGCCTCTATCTTACCTCAAGTGTTATGTTCTTGGCTTTGTCCGACCACACTGCTGGAACACTGAGCACAAACTGCTTCTGGCAAAGGAGGACGTAGTCGCGCGCAACTTTGGACTCGATCTTCTCAATGGCGTGCTTGTAAATAGCACCGATGAAGTCGGCTGCCACATCAACAGGGTCTTTGGGCAACTTCTTGAGGTCGCTCTTGAGGCTGCCAGAAGGGAGATAGATTGGCCGAGGCTGCTCGGGGTCCAGTAAAAGCTTCACACCCTGAATTTTGTCATCGCGCCAGGTGAGTTGACCACCCCATTTGAACTTCGAAGAGTCTTCAAGCTCATATGAGATGGCTGTGGGAATCTTGGGCTGCCTCTGACCCTTGAGTCCTATTCAGCATGACTTGTGTTCAGCGTGTGCAATGTTTGATGGTGGTGATACATGACCTACCTGGCCATTCGAGGATTGGCACAATTTCCGGTTTGTTGCCTGGGTTGCAGAAGCAGTATGCAATTCCGGAGAAGGTTGTTCCGAAGTCAAGAGCAATGACCAACCGGTCTTCCTTGTCTAAAGCCGCGGCAACTGACGGCTGTGACGGCTGTGACGGTTCACCGGGATTGATGGGTGGCTCGAGTAGCAAGTCTCCGAACATTGTCAAATAGTGGTAAGAAGAGTCTGAATCGTCTAAGTAGTTGAAGTTGGTATGCGCTTTCGAGTGGAAAAGGCACATAGCGGAGAAGCTTGACGAAGGGCATTGTGGGTGATATTTGTGCACAGCATGAGAACTGTTAGGCTTTCTTCCAAGTCAGCCGGTGCAGGTTGTTGGTTCTCTTTCAAGTCAACCTATGTTGGTTCTCTAAGCGCTGGGTCCCTACGAAACCGCCACGGCGGTTGCCCCTGTCGTTTTCATTCGCAACCAAATGGGTGAGAAAGAAGGCCTCTTGGACCTGATCCAATAACAATACCAGGAGAGAGAATCTGGTGAGAAGTCTCCTTTATATGAACAATGAACTTCTTTTTTTGTCGCACCATGCTCAGCCTCACGATGAGCCCCAACAGGCCAAGGATATGATCTGAAGGTGGTGAGAGCGTGATTTGTCCCTGAAGTTCTCATCATCAGGGTGCTTCGCTACGGCCAAAGAATGGGCCTCAGAGCACGATGTTGGCTTCTTCTTCTCTTGGAGGCCTCATAATCTTTACGTTTCTCTTATCCGCAAGCGTTCGACCTCTCCCCAAAATCTCGTTCATGTAGCCCACTTTCAGCATAACAAATCAGGCAGCCTTAGCAAAGGCCATGGATAGGCAATCAAAACCACCAAGCGTCCAACTTATGTGGCAGTTTCTCACTCAGCAAACCGAGGATATCAAGAGAAAGATGAACGGCCGTTTCTCTAAGTCTTTTGAGAACCTTTCCGCAGAGGATAAGGAGCCCTTGAGGAAAGCAGAACTACAAGCTGTGAAGGACGGGGCCGAAAAGACATTGGAAACCCAACCAGCGACGGGACATGCTGCTGCGACTACTTCTTGCTCGATGCATATACAACAAGCGACCGCGCCGTCAGAGCGACAGCAACCGCCTCCACCTTCTTTTCAGTCGACTAAGTTGATAACGAATGATCAGGACTACAAGGTCCAGGCCAAATATTTGTCTGACAGGCTAGCGATCAAATCGTCAGAGTATGATGCTTTGAAAGCCAAGTTAGAGGAGGAGGTCAAAGGCATCAAGAGACAGTTGGAAAGTGAGCAGAGTAAGACAGCGCAAGTTCAAGTCAAGCTCGACCAGTTACGCGGTATCATGACAAAGGGCGAAAACGCCGTGATCCTAGACGACGAAATTGAGAGCCAATTCCGGGTGGTGCGCCGCTTGACACAACACGTCGCTGCCAAAGTTTTCAGCGCCGAGAAGATTGCACTGGACAAGGTAACATATGCCAACCACTTGTTCTTCGATGGGTTGAGTCGCGTGGAACATGAGGGCTGGCAGCATAGGATCTGGGCTGAGGTCTATGAACAACTTTGGGCAGTCTGCTTTTCAGACTCGGTCCAGTTTGGGCTCAGTCCGAAGCACATTGGACTGCACCAGGATCTTGCCCGAGCGGAACTCAGTCTTGTAGCTGCACTGAGCGTGGGCTGCACAAATGGTACTCCCCGACTAATCATTCACTCTTAACAAAGATGAGGTTTAACTGACAGTATTCTCTCAGACTCTTGCCGTAAAGCGGTAGTCGAATGGAGGCGTGCAGCTATTAGATGCGCTGATCTTCTAGGCGACACACCCAACGAACCAGCACACTACTATGAGCACCTAAGTACTTACTTCGGGCCTGCTCAAACATGCGAAAAGAGGGATCAAGAGAAAGGATCAACGCTGCTCAAGAAGCTCTGCGAAGAGTCGTACAAGCTGGTAATGTTGATGCGACGCGCTCACGGTACATTCTTTTTCTTTACGCCCAAGCAAAAGGAAGAGCTTACGGAGGGCGACGAGGGACTTGTGGAGGAGTTTGGGACAAGGACTGTGGCAAGGTGTTTGTTTGGAGGGCTGGTTAAGGTGCCGGAGGATAGTCCCACGAACAAGGTTGTATTGGTAAAGGCGCAGGTTCTCGTGGCCCTGTGGAGGACTGAGAGGAGGGATGAGTTGATACAACAGTGGGTATTCGACGGGAAGGATAGAGGAGGTAGGTAGTTGGTGATTAGTAGTTGATGGTTTGACGGTTTGATGGATAGTCCAATGTTGGTTAGTAGGTTTGTTCTAATTCTGATAGGGCACTACAAGCTAAGAGTCTGTCTGTACTGGATACTTTACATCAACGCCCTCAACGACACGTAACGAAAGAGCAAAGTTCTGTATGTCGTTATTCATTCACCAACTCACATTCTCTCCAGTCTCGGATTATTCAATTTGCCTGGCATTTTAGTCTGTTCATATAGGGTAAATAACTTTCCAATAACCAACTCCAGTCCCAGCGCCCCCTATCTACACGTGCTGAACCTGCCCCTCCATTGTAGGTAGTCAACCTCATTGATTAGCTTCCCTTTTGGTGACCGCCTTTATTTCTCCAAGTGTCCCCTCCTCAACCCGCCCGCGCCAACGCCAACACCAACAATCAGGCCAGCGAAGCTCACCCAATCTTTTTAAAGATTGCGATACCCTCTACGAGCTTCTTCTCCTCTCACTGTCTCTCCTCTCCCTCCCCTCTCTAGAACCCTCCCTCTCTAGATCATCATGTCCCTCCACGTTCCCCTGGCGCATCGCCCCAAGGACCAAGGCGCCACCAAGGCCGTCATCCTGGTATAGCCTCACCATCACCATCCCCCCTCCAGAGTAGACACTGACTGCGCCTCTAGGTCGGCGGCCCCTCGAGAGGCACGCGCTTCCGTCCCCTCTCCCTCGACGTGCCCAAGCCCCTCTTCGACGTCGCCGGCCACCCCATCATCTGGCACTGCCTCTCGTCGGTCGCGCGCGTCCCCAACAAGCAGATCCAGGAAGTCTACATCATCGGCTACTACGACGAGTCCGTCTTCCGCGACTTCATCAAGGACTCGGCCAAGGAGTTCCCCGCCATCACCATCAAGTACCTGCGCGAGTACGAAGCCCTCGGCACCGCTGGCGGCCTCTACCACTTCCGCGATGCCATCCTCAAGGGCCGCCCCGAGCGCCTCTTTGTCCTCAACGCCGACGTCTGCTGCTCCTTCCCCCTTGACGAGATGCTCAAGCTCTTCAACGACAAGGACGCCGAGGCCGTCATTCTCGGAACCCGCGTGAGCGACGAGGCTGCGACCAACTTTGGCTGCATCGTTTCTGACGCCCACACTCGCCGCGTGCTGCACTACGTTGAGAAGCCCGAGTCGCGCATCAGCAACCTCATCAACTGCGGCGTCTATCTCTTCTCCACCGAGGCCATCTTCCCCTCGATTCGCTCCGCCATCAAGCGCCGCCTCGACCGCCCCTCCCGCCTTGTCTCGTACCCCTCCTCCGATAACCTCGAGAACAGCTTCATCCTGCCCGACGACGACGATGATGATGAGGAGAAGAAGAGAGAGGTCATCCGTCTCGAGCAGGATATCCTGTCTGACATGGCCGACAGCAAGCAGTTCTACGTCTACGAGACAAAGGACTTTTGGCGCCAGATCAAGACGGCCGGCTCTGCTGTCCCCGCCAATGCCCTCTACCTCCAAAAGGCGGCCCAGTCCGACCTCAGCAGCGAGCTCGCCCCTCCCAGCGCAAACATCGTGCCCCCGGTCTTCATCCACCCGACCGCCGAGGTCCACCCCACCGCCAAGCTCGGCCCCAACGTAAGCATCGGCCCCCGCGTCACCATCGGCGCCGGCGTCCGTGTCAAGGAGAGTGTCGTCCTCGAGGACTCGGAGATCAAGCACGACGCCTGCGTCCTCTACTCCATCATCGGCTGGGGCAGCCGCGTCGGCGCCTGGGCCCGTGTCGAGGGCACCCCGACTCCCGTCAGCAGCCACTCGACTAGCATTATCAAGAACGGTGTCAAGGTCCAGAGCATCACCATTCTGGGCAAGGACTGCAGCGTCGGTGACGAGGTGCGCGTGCAGAACTGCGTCTGCTTGCCGTACAAGGAGCTGAAGAGGGTAAGTCTTTCCCGACAGTCACTTTAGTAACAAAGTGCGTCACTAACCAGAAACCTAGGATGTCACCAACGAGGTCATCATGTAAGCTGAGCATTGCATTGTCCGTACACCGCATTAGAGTAGTGCAAAAAAGTTGCCCTTTGAGCATGATAAACGCCGTCAGATGTCACATGCAAGTTGAAGCTACACGAAACGTAATGAGGATGTATATAAAAGCATGACTCACAGGAGAGAGGCAGAGTTCCTGCTGGGTCACAGTAAGCAGGTAGAGCGAAAGCAGCTGAGTGCAAAATAAAGTGAGGAAGCCACGGAAAGAACATTGGCATATCTTTTATCCAAGTATTCTTCTCCACCAGACCAGTGTTTAAATCAGGAGCAACACTTTAGCATGAACTGCCCCGTGCCTATGACTTCCGTCTGGCATCTAGTCTGAGATCCAAAATGTCTTCCACCAAGGGTATTATGTCATGCCATGCCATGCCCCTTTCTTTCTGGGGCGGCGCCTCTTCTGAGTCCTTTGCCTACTCTCAATTTCCCCGCAACTGACCGATAAGCCAACAAGCCACTGTTGGACCTGGCTGTACAAGGCAGTTCCATCTATCCAGGAAATGTACTGGTGAGATCTAGACTATATATAGGTAGGTGCCGCACAGATCCGTAGGACTCATGTCTTCGTGTGAGTTCATGAAATGTGGCATCCCGAGTGAGACTGGTTTCACGCCCGAGCGCCCGAGATGATAGCTATACTTGACGTAAGAGTGAATACATCACTCGTCTCTCTTGATGTTGATGTTGGTCCGGCTTGGGGTTCTGGGCAGCACCGGTGTGCCTGGTCGGCTCGAGGTCAAACCAACTGAGTTGTCAAAGGGATTGGCGCTCAACCGGTTCACGGCCATGTTGCGGGGTGTCTGGAGGGGCTCAATTGCAGGCTTTTCAAAGCTGTGAATCTGGATCGGCGGAGGACGACGAATGACGCGATCTGGTCCGTTGTAGATCCAGGTGGAGAGGAGGACAAGGAATGTGCCAATGATAAACTGTAGCAAGTGTTAATTCATGACGACGTCATTCTGTCTGGGGAGAACTTACTGTCGCTGACACTTCGAATTGGAACAGCATGACGCTAATCAAGAAGCTGATGACGATGCTAATGCCCGTCGCAAAGTTCTTGACGATATTGTCGGCGTCACGAATCACCACGCTCGCAAGCATACCACCAATCGCTTGCAGGACAACTGCCGTCCACACAACCCAGTTGTAGCCCTCAAAGAAGCCATGCTCACTGATGCCCTCTCCGTCTTGCCACAGGACGCCTCCCAGTCCCGCGGCAAAAATGGAGTAAAAGCTCAACTGCACGTTTCGAATCCAGACACTGGCTTGGGTTGGACTTTCTTTTAGGAGCTTCTCGAAGTAGACACCTGTCAAGCCCGACACGGTAGCAGCCACAAGAACAGAAGCGAGGCCGACCGAGTAGTTCATGAGGGGATCAAGAGGGGGCAGGTCATGGTCAATGCCCTGGTAGGTCGCAGATCGCTTGGCCAATTTTCCAACGTGGCCATTATCGATAGGGACATGGCCGAGCTCATGAAGAGATCGTGGGAAGAAATGGTCTGTCATATGGCGAAGAGGGATGCTGGGGGAGCTGGGGGAGCTGGACGAGCTCGACGAGCTGGACGAAGAATTGGCTTGAGGAAGGGAGACGACGGACACGCCAAGGGTGAGGATGATGAGGGCAAACCAACGCTTAGGCCCGAGGTGTCGTCGCAGCAGGACAACACTAAAGAGCGCGGTAATAAGAATCTAATCAAGGTCAGATGATGTTCTTGCTACAAGCGTCTACTTGACCAAAGGGTCGGTGAAGCGCTGGATAAGTGCCAAGGAACCAAGTGAGCGTACCTTGAGCTGGTATAGCACCTGGAAGTGAACGGCATCCAGATTACCAACAGCCACATACTGCAGCATATTCTGAAGAGTATAAAAGGCAGCCGTTATCGCAAGCTTCCACCCATCGCCAGCAAAGACAGAGTTGTAGATTTGCTCAAAAAGAACCGTCGCAGGGGTCGTGGGGGCTAATGTCTTGGAGGTATCGTAAATAGCCAGGGAGAGGGAAACGGCGAGCTTGATGATTTCGTTCAGGAAGACGGCTGTGGAAGTGAAGTAACGGTGGTCGCCGGTTGGGGGCATGACGCGAGAGTAGTGCATGATCTACAAGAGAGTGATAGTTAGCATCGATTCGTGCTTGACGTAGAGCGATTGTTGGATCGACACGTACCAGAATGAGGGCGGAATTTTGAAAGGTCAACTGGTATAACGTGTCAGCATCTCCAGGTCAAACAGTACTAGGCCACGTCAAGGGCCCAGAGAGCCATTGAGGCAAAGGACCCGTACCGTTGTCAGCGCCCATTGCTTCTTGGTGAGTCCAAGGAAGGTGCCCTGGCCCGCAGGCGGAGGCTTAGGGAAGGCCTTAAGGATCGCCATGGTTCAAGTCGAATAGCACACGACGATGCTGATGGTTGTAAAGTAGCGTATCTCGAGGATGGTTTCGTTCACTTGTAATAGAGCAATGCGCCTCAAACCGCCACGGGCGACTTGCAAAGGTAGCTGCGAACGCAATGCGACAGCAAGGAAAGTCGAATTCTCTGCGGTAGCTCAGTCGATGGTCAACTGTTATAAGCAATTCGAGATCGTCTTCGTCTTCGTTCTCGGCGCCGAACCAAATAGCCTAGAACAACCCGCAAGGGATCGTGGCGCTCAATTGAAGTCGATAATAGCAAATGTTTCTTTTCTTCAATGTCCAGAGACGTCTCGGCGGTCGCAAGCGCGTGATGGATGCCAAGGCTCGGGAGCCAAGCTCTTGGGTGATATCGTCACTCTCGGGGTCGCGCGTCCGTGCTTCGTTCGTTGACAGTATTCTTGATCGAGTTTCGCGAGGAGATGAAAGATCCAATCTATACCTAATACAAGCTGGGGAAATGCAGAGATAGATCAAGAGAAGAGACAGAAGGGAGCAGAGGGAAGGGAGAGAAGGAACGAAAGAGGCGGGGAGAAAGAGCCTCGAAAAAAGGAAGCTTGCATATGGTAGACACCCTGGGGAGTGAAAAGGGAAAGAAGTAAGAGGCAGAATAATAAGCAAGCAATCAAGCATGCCCGGAAGTAGCCAGCCAACTACGCCCTGCCTTGCCCTTTGTCAAAAAAGGAGACGGGGAGAGACTGTAAGGCATCCTGAGGCAAGAGAAGCCCAGCCCAGGTAGGCTGAAGTTTGATGGGGCAGGAACACATGTGGCAGTGGTGCCTTTTTTCTCTCCACTTACCCACTCCACTGTTGCGCTTGGTAACGTTAGGTAAGGTAGTGGCGGCGGGCGGGGGCTGGTAGGGCAAGCTGGCACTGGAGCAAGGAAAGGACAGGGGCACTGCCGGACAAGTCCCTCCTTCCCTGTTGACCCAAGCTTGTTTCTTCAGCAGGACAGGGCTCCAAGAGCATAAAAAGGGCGAGCCATTGGTGACCTAGAAGGCCCTCTAAGGAGCTATTCCCATAGTAAAAGGTCTCCTTTTTTCTTCTTCCAGGCCCTACGCATAGATGCTCTATTATAGGAATGGCTCCTTTAAAATTTCACTGTTACTTTAATTGACATCCACAGCGGGCTGCAACCAACCAGCACTTTAAACCGACCCCTGTCATCTCCAAAGTGCCCCCCCCCTGATGCCCCTTGTCCACTAGGACGCACCCCTTCCCGACGGGCCAGGAACTAAGTTAACAAAAGCTTGTTAGATTCTCGTATCTGGAGTTAAAGGCTCAGCCTCTATCCTGAGAAAAAGGAGACAACTCGGATTGTTTTCCGGATGTCTGTTTTTGCTGATTGATATACTCCGTACTCGGCACAAACCAACTTTATACGTAAGGCGGTGGGAGAGGCAAGGCTTGTCTGCGATTGGGCGGGGAAGCCCATGATGGCTGGGGTGCACTCCGTAACGCTAAAGGATAGGGCATTAAGGAGTCCATGCTCGTAAGGAGTCCATGCTCGTGCCCAAGTGTTTCTATATCTATATCTGATGCGTCGGCGTGAAAGGGCTGAGCTGATATGATCGATCGATGAATAACAATGACAACTTCGCCATTCAACCGCGTAGATCCATGATCCTGGTCAGATGACAAGGATATGAGCTCCCTCGAACTCAGCTCCTCACTCCCGTCTCCAACCCAAAAACACATGTGAACACGGCTCTCCGCATTCACAACCACCCATCCCATCCCCTCTCCTCGGCTCAATCTCTTCTTCGAGCTGATAAATTTAAGCTAATCAACATCTCCCCCGGACTTGACCGTTTCCCTTCCCCGGCTCCGATCACAGCCGGCCGCCGATCCTCATCCCCAACCCCACAAACCTCCACTTTCGCTTCTCATCATTTGACTTTAACTGTATCCGAGCTGCGGATTCCAACAACCTTGCAATTGTTTCGTACGTCATGCCATTGGTTCACGATCTACGGATGCGAATCCTTTGTCTGCGAGTGGGTTATCCGTTCAAGTTTTCTTCCTGTTGAGCGCGTTTCCTACGCCATCTGGATTGTCTGTACCACAAAGGCCAGCGTTACATGGCTCTCCAGCCCCATTGTCTCGCCTTAAATTCTCAGCCTGTCCAACGCTTCAACGTCATGCCCAGTGACGTACAATACGCATCTCCCGCATATCCTGTAACGCGACCAACCACGTAGCCACCGTCTCTTGACGTCAAACACGCGCCTCAGACGCCAAATATCTACCATCCATGGCGTGTACAGCGTTGGCCGTTGCCCGGTGCATGCCCGTTGTTGCACGGGACTCAGGTCAGCCTCTTCCAGGTTGTGCTGCTCTAGGCGACAGCTTCACCACGTCTCAGCCTCGTGATACCTCACTTAACTCACCGCCGCTTGCTTAGCATTCACTGTAGATGACCTCCTCACCAAAGGTAAAGGTAATCCTCTATTTCGTGCGTCCTCGGCCAGCGAGACGATGCACCCAGCTGTTCTTACACATATCGCACCTTGGCCCCCAATCGTCCATCCATCTTGTGCAATAGCTAGCATCTGTTTCCCTCCCCCAAATCGTGGCTCTTCAAATCGTCCCTTTCATACCCTACATGGCTGGCGCTTGCTTCAAGCCAGTGCAAAGTTGCGCTCGTCAATCACCGTATTGCCCGACATCAAGCTCGGAATTTCTTCCTGTCGTCCCAAGTCCCGAGCTATCACATCCCAAGCTGCGAGCAGTGCCGCCTTAGCCTCCTTGGGATTGCCCCTCCACTCCACGCTGCTGGTCGAGTCAAAGTCGGCATTGTCGGCCATGTCCTTGTCGGGGTCTGGAGTTGCTCGAGGCTGGCTTGGTCCGTGTCCGTGGCGAGCGCGATGTCGCATGTCCTTGCGAAAGTTCCACACGCTCTGCCTGGGCAGGAACATGCTGGCGCTCAACGTGTGCACTGGGACGTCGTCAACTCGGCGATACTTGAAATCGCCCGCACTGTCCAGATGGTCAAAAAACGCAACGTGTTTGGGGCTGCGGAAGAATGCCAGAGATCCAATCTCGAATGTTGGGTAAAGGCTACTTCCATAGATGCCACTTAGCCAAGACGCAAAGCATTCGCCAAGCGAGAACGTGCCTCCATTACCTTCACCATGGGCGGCATAGGCGTAGTCAATCTCGTCCTGTGACAAATCAGCCTCCGAGTGGCCTCCGTCGCTGGGGCGGCCCTTCTAGATGATCCGCGACCTCAGTCCGTCCTTGCCCTCGTCCTCCAACAAGTCTTCAGCGTCGTCGTCCAGGACACTTGGCCGTGTCACCGAGTCCGAGTTGTTGCCCAGAAGCCACGAGATATCAGCATCTTCGTGCAGGAGATCCGGGTGCTTATCGACAAACGACTTGATTCGAGGAGAAAGATCACGCAGAGTCGTCTGGCCAAGGATGGCTCGGTTGAATCCGTAGGCGATACCATTGTCTCGCATGAACCGGAACACGTCGAAGGGAACATTCTGGGTCAGCTGGGCCTGGATATCACCGTGAGCTCCTCGCCATGTCTAGTCCCAACTGTGCAGGGCGATCAGATATTACTTACGCCGGGCTCGATTCTCCAGAACCAATCATAATCTCGCAGTCGTCTCTCTTTGGCAAATGGCGCCGAGTTCCATCGATTCATCTGTCGGATGTTGGCAATTGGCCTCAGGGTTTCGGAGTCGTAGTCCAAGTTGGTTTCCCGCGAAGTCGGAATATGAGGTTGATCGGTCCATCCGGGGATGCTCCAGTTCTCGTCAGGGATGACCTCGTAGATGCAGGTGGCATTCGTAGCGTTTGACGTCAGCTGCTTGAAGTCATCTCCGAGCTCTTGGGTGCTGAAGAAGACCCAATGGTACTGGTAACGGCTGTTGAACTTGTCCTCGAGTTGCTGGATGGTGAAGAGCATGGCGGGAAGGTCGTAGTCATGGGCGAGCGTTACCAATGCTGCTCGGGGAGGAGAATCAGCAGATGAAGACGGGGCTAAGCTACACACGACGGTCATGAAGTGGAGGAAAGCGACGGCCCTGGTCCACAAGAGAGTGAACAGAAGGCGTCTGGCCATGGTGAAGGCTGACCTGATGTCCAGGTGGGCTGTTCAAGTGGGTTGAATGAGTGAGGCAAGTGTAGTGTTAAAGGTGTGAACAGAGATGAACAGACCGAAAGGCTGAGAAGAGAAGGTTAAGAGGGTTAGAGCAGAGAAGATTGAAAGGAGTGTGAGGGTAGGGTACCAGGTCGAGAATGACGTCTCAGACGTGCCAAGAGGTTGTTTTCAATTCAAGGTTGAAGTAGAAAAGATGAATGAAAGGATAAAGAATAACAAGAATAAGAAATGGAAGAGGAAGAATAGAAGAGGGGCTCTCTCATTAGGTACCTAGCTGAGGCGAGCATGGAGGCCGGCTTGCATGTGACCGAGAGCGCAGCAGGCAGTTGCGAGCAGTGCCAATTCTCCATCTCCTCAAATTGATCGATCAAGAGTTAGGTAAACAATACAAAATATGATCAGTCAGAATAATATAATGATAGGAGCAAGTGAGGCGTAGATGATCCGAGATATGTGAAGCCGGAGGCGATGATCCGGACCACCTCAGTGACAATGAGAAGGCGAGCTCATTCAACCAACAACAATAGGACCTGCTCTGGTTCACTCGAGCATTCGACTTGAAACGACGAGTGTCATGGAGTGACCATGTTTTGTATCGTCACCAGCAAAAGACTTGAACCCCGATCAGGGGGGTTGTCCAAGGGCGTAATAGTCCAGCGAAGACAGCTTAAGGAACCCGAGGTGAGGACACACCAAGATAAGACAGCAACAGTCTCCAGCAAAACTTGTTGACGCTATTGAGCTATCAGGTGTTAAGCTGGGATCAAGTATTTGCAGGATGAATGGAGAGATGGGCTTCTTGAGGTTGACCCTAAGGACGGCTTGTGAATGACTGCACTACCAAAAGGCGACAGTGAATCTAGGCTTCACTGATTAGCAACCCACGCGAAGCTGCGTTCTCATGGCACTGCACTTCAAGAATCCAAGCCTCCTTTCATGTAAACAATCATCAACGGTATTCTATCGCCCCTATCTCCAACCTCACATCGCCCTCGAGCATCATCTCCAGTAGATGGTCCTGAACGCCGGCACCGTCCGAAAAAAACAGAAAACATTCCCCTTTCCGCCCATCCTTTTTTCGAGGTATAGATAAGAGAAGCAGTGCTGTACTGATACACGTGTTTCAACATTCGTTTCACGCCTCCACGTCCATCTGCTCAACGTCCACTGAGCCATCCTCGAGGCTGATATCCAGCACTCTAGCGTATTGGACTGTAAGTCGTTGCAGCTCGCGGTATTTCCCTACCGTTTTGTCAGTTCATTGAGTTCACGCCATGGATGCTTGAATAACTTACCGAGGATCATCACCACCCCCACAAGCAGCTCTTTGCGATCCCAACCACACAAGTCGCCCTCTTTGCTGAACCATCCGCGGCCGTCATCCTTCTTGTCCTGCTCCTTGTCCTCGAGGATGCCTCCCATGAGGCTGTTGAGGAGCTCCTCTACCTTGACTCTTGCTCCCTCAGCGCCCAATCGCTTAGCATACATGAACAGATAAAGCCGGAACTCTTCCCGTGCTCCAAGCTGCATGGCGCCCGCAATCCGGTTCTCCAAATGCGCGATGCTGACGCTGCTCTCCAGGTTCTCGGCTTCCTTGCGCTGCACAACCATCTTGATAATGCGCTGCAAAGCATACGATCTGCCCTTGAGGAGAAACTCATTCGTTGTATGCCGCTCAAGGAAGGGTATAATGCCCGATGACACAGTCGCCTTGGCAGAGTCCTTGTCTTTGCTGTCCTTCGAACACGGGCCTACGGCAGTAGACTGTAGAGCGGAGATAGACGAGTCGTTGGAGTTCCAGTACTGAGAGCCCACAGCCCACCAGGCTTCACTGAGACGTTGCCAAGTGTACATCTCTCGGGCATAGTAATAGCCATCACCGTTCGTCAAGGTGACGATGACATGGCCGGTGGTGTTGAGGTGTGCGGAAGTAACGCCTGGGGCAGGTGTGGCCGTATGCTGGTTTAATGAGGTCGTGGCAATATCCAGGATCGGCCCAAGAGACACTGGAGGGCTAGGCGACGACTGGGTCTTGAGGTCCCACACATGAGCAAGACCCACGGCCGTGATGCAGAGCAACCAACGGTCGCGGGATTCTAGAATGACAGGCTGTGACTCTAATATGATGGGGTTAAGTAACCTTCTTCCAGCAGGGGTCCAAACGTGAAGAGAGCCGTCTTCACAGGCCACAGTCCAGAAATGCTTAGTCGCCGTTACGAGGATGATGGCGCGGGGAAGGAATTCTTCCCAGATGAGAGCACCTCTCTTGCTGACCATGACATGTGAGGGGTCCCGCGGATTGGCGTCGTTCTTGGCTTCTAGAATAATATTCTCTGGGGTCTTGGACGCGTCTTCCAAAGAGCTCTCCTCTTGAAGAACGCCTCGCTCCAGGGGTCGAAGAATGTGTGATCTAATCTTGGGCACAGCCAGCCTAACTTGGGCAAAGGCGATGGAAGGATTCATAACTGCCGGTCGTAGGAATTCAGGAGTCGGGACAATACCGTTCTGAACAGGTACAAGCGCGGCGGGCTCAACACCATCCGGTCCATTGGTGACAATGGGCGTCGGGCCTGTTGCTGCTCGTTTGGCAGTAGGCTCCTCTTCATCCTCGGCTTCACCCAGGTTCATGCGCCTCTTGTTTCCAAGCAGCATCGCGGCAATACCCCCTTTGGGCAGCCCATCGAATGGCTTGGTAAGGTCAAGAACCGTCAGTGGTGTGTCGTTCTGGTTCATCTTGTTGGTAGTCGTCGTACCGACCAGCTGAGTCTGAGGTAGCGAGGATTGGCCTGTTCCCGAGGAGGACACCAACAAAGGCGCTACTCGTTTCTTGCCATCCTTACCAATGGTGACTCGAGACCTCAGCTCCTTGACACGCTCGGCAGTCTTGTCCGCGGCCTCATCTGGCTGCTTTTCTGGCTCCTTTTCCGGCTCCTTTTCCGACTCTGCTTGACCGTTCGCCGTCGGTTTCGACGCTGGTGCGCTGGGTTTGGTACCGTTGGTGACCGGTGTAGACTCTTTGGTTGATTCAGAGGCAAAATCGCCCATCAGTGCACCCATTCTTGACTCGACAGCTCTGGACTCTCCCGCCTTGCTTTGTGTCTCCAGCATCAGACCGTCCACATCTTCTGCAATGCCCATTCCCTTCCTCGACACACCGTATTTCTGTAAAGCCTTGATGTTCTCTTCGGCCTGCGCAACCCAACCCAGTTCGCCCTCGGAGAACTTGACAACCACAGTGCTGCCGTCAAGGCTCGAGGCGAACAGCGTCTGACCATCTGGGGTCCATGCTAGGTCTGATATTGACTTGCCGGCCAAGTCCTGAAGAATGACCACTGGCCTTGACGTATTTGTATTCCATATACTGAGAGTCTTATCCTGGCCAGCTGAGGCAATGACTGTCACAAGCGAACCCTCATTGCCGTTGGCTGTCCCGTTTGAATCCGGTTTGACCGTATGAAAGAGTCGCGGGGAGAACATGCAGACTTCTGTAGGAGCCTCATGACCAATCAAGTTGATCTCACTGTCCCATCTTGTCCGCTCAATGATTGCGACGGAGCTGACAGGACCATTGACAGCGTTAGCAGCGGCGATATGGTTTCCATCGGGGGACCAGGAGCAGCGCCGGAAGTAGGTTGTCAGGGGTGAGCTCTTGAACGGCGCGCTGATGGTCGTTTCCAGCACAAAGTTGTTAACCATGTCGTGCTGGGTCGCATTGGGCGCAGGCGAAGTAAACCGGAAAATCTTAATCGTCCGATCATCACTGGCCGTAGCGAAGAACTTGTTTGCTGGGTCAAAGGTAATGCCTTTGACATGACTCTGGTGGGCGGGTAACGTCTTGAGCTTCTCGAAGGTATGGCCCGACCAGACGACGACCTTAGAATCGAGGCCTACGGAGACCAGTATCGAGGAATCATAGGACCAAGCCAGATCCTGGACATCGTTGTCGTGTCCAATCAAGCGTTTGTACGTCTTCCAGTTCTCGACAGGTGGAGGTTCGTTGGTACCGAATGTCGCAGTCGGGGGTCCTTTGTCGAGGTGGTATACGCAAATGATTTTGTCGTCGGCACCGCTAGCAAGGTAGCGACCGTTGGGGGAGAAGCGGACTGAGTGGATGGTGCCGAGATGATGGCTCATATGGCAGAGCTGGCGCGGCTTGTTGTAGTCGGGAGAGTTGGCATTGTAGACAGATTCGGTCGACCAGATTCGCACGTGTCCATCGCCGCCTGCGGTCGCAAGCCGTTTGCCGTCGGGGGAGACATGGCAACTGTAAACCTCGAAATCTTTCTGCTCGCCACTATGGCTCAGCCATGAAGGCTTGATGATATGCATTGTGAAAGGGCGAACCACATGCCCGAGAAACAATCGCGTTGGGTGAAACCCTTAAGCCGAGGGCGACGGCAATGCTGATGTCGATCTCGATATCGACGGCGCTTGCCTCAGTGTCCGCGATCAAGGGGGATGTGATGCGAAAGCTTTAGTCGGCGAAGATGTTGTAGGACGTGTGGTGATAATTGGCGATGGCGATGCTAAAATTGGAGTTGATAACGCTGGCGCGTCGCGTTTTTCGAGCTCGGTCAATCAAATATCAAATAAGGCCAGGGTCAGCTCCGTCGTCAGAGCACTTGGAAAGGCAAGAACCCACCCATTGGAGCTTCTGCCTGTGGGACTAGCGTTAGTTACCTTAGGTAGGGACTTTCACAGGCATTCCTTCAGGCAGCAATCTGATTGGACTAAGGTATGCTCGCATAACCCGGAGCAACTTTGATGCGCTAATGCCCGGAGCCTGTGTGTAAGTCTAATCTCACCGAGTCTCTCTGTTCAACACGCCTCTTCCGCCCAATGCCACGACGAGTTCTTTCACTGAATTCTATTTCTTTCTATTCCCGGCTTACAAGGACTCGAATGCGTGTGGCCGGTAATTTTCCAGTCCCTCCACCACCGAACTCACGGGATTTTCCCATCCCTTCTCCACGACCCACAGGGCGTTATTGTCGTGGAGCTCACCACTGACAATGCGGCAAACCAAACGGTTGGATGCAAGGATCGCCCTACCACTAGCCTCACATCACATGTTCTCGACCGGTCAGAACAACCCGGGCGACAAGTGTCACTTTTCTCTTTTCTCACTCGAGCCGCAAAGACTCTTGTATTGGTCCAAGAAGTTACCATGATTGAACCCTCCGAGACAAGATCAACTCAAATCATGATCATCTCAGCCCACATCCAACGGAAGAGCCGGTCTTTTGCCGGCTTGGACTTTTTCTCTCGATATCAAACCTTAACCCTAGGAACCTCCCACGCCCAAGAGCCCTTCTCAATGAGCAGATACAGGTGACAGCTCTTGACAGACAACCTTGGGGTGTTATTGAGCCTTTACCGCCCTTTACCGAACAAGTGTTGGCGAGTTGCCCAGCGAGGTTTCCCAGAACACTGTTTAATCTCCTGCGTTTTCTTGAACATGGCTCTCTCCTCCAGCAGATGGACATAAACAGCGCGAGATGTTCTTCATTGTGACCGTGTTCCAAGATGGTATCGTCAGCTATAAATCGGGAGCCATTACTGGCTCCCTTCTCCTCATCTTGCTCACCAGCTTCCCTCCTCGTCTCCTTGGGACACTATCGTCATATACAGACCAATCCCCAATTTCCCTACCGAGACAGACATTCCCCGACCCCCACAACAAACATGTCGACCCCGAGTTCGATCTGTGTTGGCATTGAGCTGGAGTTTATGGTTGCGCTACAGCAGCCCAAATCCGGCCCCGTGGCTGGTGAAAACCGATGGACTTGTCCCTCGTCGGCGAAGGCCTTCCAAGGCCTCGTGATGGGCGACTTCAGCGCTTTCGAAGCATCGTGCATTCACAAGGTATGCGAATCGATTGCCAGCAACGGCGTTCCCGTGGCGTGTAACCTCATGCCACCTCAGAAGTCAAGCCCTGACCATGTTCCCGGCACTTGCATTCTCCAGCTCACCAAAAGCAGCGAACACATTCGAGCCTGGAACCAGGAGACTGCGACTGGAACTATATCGCGATCCGACTTCTGGCTCATTGTTCCTGAGCGTCACATCACCCACGACTGCGTTAGTAAGTCCGGAAAGACACCCTCTGACAAGTACGACTGGTTCGGAACTGAACTCAACAGCCCCATTCTCATCCGACCCGAAGAGTTCAGCCAAGGACTGCCCACACTCAGAAAGTGCCTCACGGCGGTGCAGGACAAGATGGTGGTTGGACTCAACTCTGGCTGCGGACTGCATCTTCATGTCAACGACGCCGGCAGCATGGATCTAAAGACAGCGCTGCGTGTTGCGTCTTTGGTTTGGCTTCTGGAAGATGCCTTGCTGTACCCCCTCTGCCACGCGTTTCGCTCCACCTCTCCCTACTCGGCGCGCATCAGCGCCGAGTCCAAGATTGCCATGGAGAAGGGGGAGCCCCAGGTCGTCGATGGCGAAGGTGCTGAGCTCATCAAAGCACTTGCAACGGCGATGGAACGTCTCAAAGGCCGCAAGAAGGTTGACAAGAGTCTTGTTGGAGCCATGAAGCGACTCTGGTCTGAACCTGACCTGGTTAGCCTCGGCCGAGCACTCCGCAAGTTCGATGAAGGACCCGTTCACACGACCACACGCTGTGCGCTGGTGGTCTCCAAGTACGACACCATTGAGTTTCGGTACCCCGAATCCATGTTCGATGTGGACTACATCGCAGGCTGGGCTGATTTGGTGCGCCACTTGTACGCGGTTGCGATGAAGCCACAGGCGGAGTTCACTCATATTTTCTGTCGCGTGTACGAGCTTGTGATGCGTGACCAGATGCCTGGATGGCCGGTGATGATGGAGGCAATCGGATTCAAGACGGATTTGGACCGTTTCCAGCGACGCCTGAGCGAGTATGATGGTCGTTTGTGCAACCTGGACAAGCAAGGCATCATTCCGCAGGCTGGATCGTGAACGCGGTCTTGATTCTGTGTTGGACATTGAGGGCCAGCGTGATATCGCAAGGGGTTGGTGGATAGGGTGGAAAAGAATGGGAAACCCATTGGATCTCGGTAGTAGAGCTTTCGGGCTGGCATATTCAGAATTTTGGAGTTTGCGGATGGTTGGATACAGACGAATAGATTTCATTTGGGACCGTCTTGATGAACCATTGACAATGTGAACATGACTCGTAGGACCGCTTTGTAGTTTTTATCTTTTTACTCTTGGATGTTCTTAATGACCATCTTGGGCATCTGTACAGTTGCTCTCTGATAAACTCGCCCGTCGTCCACCCTCAGGCGTCAGCTTTCTCACCCCCATCAAGGCCCTCGCTTCGTCAGTGCCACTTCTATCGACATCGCGCATCAACTCGGCATCCTTGACCCGCATCGCATCGTCCATGGTCTTCCAACCCTGCCAATCAACCACATTGCGCGCAGCCATGTTCCATGCGCTAGCAGCGGCGCAGACAATGTTCATCTCGTACTCGATGATGCGACGGTAGAGGTCTAGCAGCGTCTGCCGGATGTGCGGTTGCAGACGCTGGAATGCATCGGGTGATGTCCAGGCGGAGGGGTGTAGGGCGCGGGGGAGGGTCATGAAGTGCGGGATGGTGGTTGTGAGGTGGACGAAGCCGCTGCGGAGGTCGTCGTGGCGGAGGAGAGGGTCGAGGAGGAGCTATTGACGTGTCAGCGTTGTTTGCAGTGCGTTGAGATGACTTGACTTGGAACATACAGGGGTTAGAGAACAGAAGCCCGCCCAGGCGATAGCAGTGCTTGGGTTTTCTGGCATCAACGAAGCGATCGTGGTCCTCGCCTCTACAAGAACCTCTCTCGCATCGTCGTCGCCCGAGTCCGACTTGGACGTAGCGCTAACCTGGCGATTCAGCCCCGACGACGCAATCATAGTCATGAGCTCCAACCGCCTCTCGCCATCGGTCGGTAGCCCGTTCGGATTCCCACAATGCCCCGGTCTCAGCGTATCCGGCAGCTCATTAGCAATAATGCTCTCGTACACGAGCGCGAGGCCCGCAGACGTAGGGTCCCTCTTCAGTGCATCGTACGCCGTGTTCCAGAGCTCGAGGTCGTATATCCGCTCTTCCTCCTCTGTCGCTGAGCCCCGGCGGCTCTGGCGCTGGCTGTGCTTGTGGTGGCAGCCGATGTGCGGCAGCCGACAGGTCGAGGATGTGTTGGATGCGGCTGCGGAGGAGAGGGGGGAGACGGAAGAGGAGTTGGGAGAGTCGGGAGGAGGGTGAGAATGAGAATGAGAATGGCGGCGGATCTTGCCGACAATGCGTTTTACTCTGCTTGTCGTGCTGTGAGGGGCGGATGTTTGTGTAGCGGTTTTCATAATGGCGAGGATCCGTATACTGGACGGGTATACAAAATTGAGGTTTTTGGCGATGACCTGACGATGGACGTGTTCACTGATGGATATGCAATGGAATGAAGGGAACAGATGGACTTCTTACGAGCAGCAATCATACGAGAATTAGAATCCTGTTAACCAGCAACTTTTCAGCCGACGGGCTGTTGGTGGTGGTGGTGGTGGT
>JAAVUK010000253.1:0-143964 GCA_014899095.1 Fusarium buxicola
ATTTTGAATAGCAAGGTTGGTTGAGGTATGAAGAAGCTGCTGCTGCTTGTGCAATTGCGAAGCTTGCTAGATTTGGTTGCTGTGCTTGTGGCATTGGGCATGATGCATCTGTTGTGTTAATTGCTGTGTTACTCTCTACGGGGCTGCTTTGATCTACCTCTGGGTATTGAAATAAGGCCAAAAAAAATCAATAATATTACAATTTGTATCAAGCCGGAGGCAGAAGACGATTGAGATGCATGGTGTGGAGACAAGAGGCATGCACTGACTGAGGTTAACGCGTTGCATGGCATTGGACCGATTGAAATGGAAAAAAAGGCCACTAGGCCATGATCTCTTTGAATGGACTTTGACAAACACCACTGGTATTTCGGTGGATGCTGCTCGTCCGAGCGTGTTGGGCTCTCGTAAAGCGGACCGATCTCAGGTTTGTAATGGCAGCCGAGGTTTTCCTTTCTGTTCCAAAAGGAGAGGGAAAAGACTCCTGGGAAATCAGCTGCGCATTCCGGAATATTAAATACAGCTTACTCTTTGCTTTTTCTCAATGGCTTCAACGATGTAGTCTTTGGGGATTCCGTGGCCCTTGACGTGGTAGAAGAACACTTGGCAGTCGCTGAGGGGGAGCCATGGCTGAAGTTGACGACCAAGCGACCAAGGCACTGCAACAGCAGTACGACTCAGCGTTGGAGAGCTTTGGAAAGACTGAGTATCATGAGTTGTGAGGTTGACTCAACAGCGTGTGGGCACTGTGGCTCGACCAAAGTGGATACATACCTAAGGTAGCTAGGTAGTATGGCCCATGGGGAATAACCCCAATTTCTGTGTCTATTGCTGGGCCCAACAAAGTCTGGAGCACGACATGGAGTCAATATCTGAGCCAGAGCGGTGTATGCAAAGTCAGCAGGGCTTCAGATATTGCCACCCTTCGCAATCGAGGCCCGATCGTTGAGACCGGGACCTGACGGTTAATACGTCCAATCAGAGGAGCTCCTACGGACCCGAAAAGCCCGTCTCGGGTCCCGAAGCCGATCCCTGGTGTTAGTTGGACGGCCGGCTCGGGGCCGGGAAGTGAGTGCGGGGGCTCCGAAACCAAAAAAGGGCATTCACCTACTAGCTCTGTATCCACAGGTACTCGGTAGTGAGAATTGCGTTTCTCTTCCGAACTACTCCGCGTTGTTGAGCCATGTACAATGGCGCTGACTAGCCTTGTCATTCCGTTTGGCCATGGCCCAGAATGCTTCTTCAACCCAGAAACCGCAATTCAGCATGGGACATGGATGGGAAATTGCACCTAATATCCTCCTGATAAGCTTATTTGTGAAGGCGTACACACGGACGTTATCAAATCTATTTCATCAAAGATCGTCAAGATCCGTGCCACACTACCACCGCCAACTAGTGCGGCTCATGAGATCCCAATGAGATCTCACATGTGCCACATGCCCCCTTTGTGAATCCACACCCAATTAATTCTCTGCAATGCCAATGACTCTCGCCGTTCCGGCTAGCGTGCTATTACGGTAGTTCACCCGACGGTCTAACCCGTATTTACGTAACGTCCATGTACCGTCCACCGGCCGAGAACATGCCCAGAAGACGAAAACGAGCTTCGGCTAGCTATGCCTTGTGGGTAACTTGACCGGCTTCTCGAGATTTCCTTCCTCTCGCCGAATCCTTCTTTACCCCGTCTTCCCTCTCCGTGTACTCCGTAATCTCAGGTACTTTACTGTCAACTTATTCGTCCCTCGAGTCTTCTCCAGGTTTTCCAACTTGTACTTGCAACATACATACGAAACACTTGACGACCCATCCGCAAACATGGCCCACTCAGTATCCTCCACCAAGAACGAAGAAAGCATTCGTGCTTCGGAAGGCTACCCTGCCTATCCTGCTTATCCTCCTTATCCCAAGCCGTTGGGAGAAAGAATTGGCAACCCGGTACGGATAACATAACCCTGGCAGACAGGAAAGGCTGCAGATAACTGACCGACGTCGTGGATTACAGGCGCCGCTGGCTATGGGAGGGTTTGCCACTACGCTGCTCACAGTTTCGCTGGCTATGATGGGCTTCCGAGGCGTCACACTCCAGACACAGTTTGTGGGAAACTTGTGCTTTGTGGCCTGTATTGGACTGCTCATCTCGGCCCAATGGGCCATGATTAAGGGAGACACTTTTACCTACACCGTCTTGACTGCCTTTGGTATGTTCAAACCCTTATCTTTGCTTGGAGGCTACATGTCGTGCACGCAAGCGTTCTAAAAGAACAATCCAGCTGACAACTACATCCAGCACTCTTCTATGGCGGTTACGGTGCGACACTGATCCCTTCATGGGGCATAATCGACGCCTACGGTGGCAGCAAGGACCCCCAGTACAACAACGCTCTCGGCTTCTTTGTCTTGATCTGGGCCGTCTTCAACCTGTTCTTCCTCATTGCTTCGGTTCAGCTGTACGTATACACCCAAACCTTCGAGTCTCATGTGCCCTGTTCCCCAAATTGGCTGCTAACCTGGAAATAGCAACGTTACCTACATCTTCATTTTCATCTCCATCGAACTGTGCTTGATTTTCGACGCCTCTTCCTACTTCGCCCTTGCCGATGGCAAAGCCGCGACCAGCACGGCCCTGATGAAGGCTGGTGGAGTTTTCGGCTTCATTGCCGGCTTGCTTGGATACTACACTGTCCTCTACTACTTTTGCCAGGACGTGCTGCCCTTCCGCGTCCCTCTGGGTGACACTTCTGCCTGGTTCCAGGCTCGACGCGATAGGCAGAAGTCTCAGGAATCTCAGGCTTAAAGGTCACGATGATTGGAGCGAAGTGATTTTACTGATTTTGGGGTCTTCTAGCATTGGGCTACTGGACGTAGATGCGGTCATACACAAAAGTGATTTTGGGTTACAGAACAATGCATTAGCAGGTGTTAACTTTGGATTTTGTTTTATTGAGCCTTGCTTCCCGCAGTTTATTAGAGAGTAGAGACATTGGTGAGTTGGGAATCAACTACAATTCTAACCTTCCATTAAACGCACAGCAGCTTCCTTGATCGATGTGATGTGATAGATAGAATAGAACTTTAAACCCATGGAAGGGGAGATTGGACGGCAGGTCAAGATCGAGACAGCCCTACCCGGACTCTCCTAGAAAACTCGAGGTAATTGGCTGACCAAGTTCGAGAACGATCGCATCAGTCTACGCCAGACAAGCTTCGAGTTGGTATGGAAGCCACGCTTTTCAACCCCAATTACACTAAGTATCCATAGCCTCCTTGGCGGATATGTGGATATGGCTCCAGTAGCATCCAACAAGCTTTTCAACTTTAGTGGGACAACATGCAAGGTACATGTACTTATTCGAAATCCAAATCTAGGGCACAAAACTTGGCAGTTACTAAACCTACCACTTCGCATGGACATATACTCCTTCACCGTTGACCGATTTACCATGCAAGACCGTACAGCCTAGGTTGAGAGTATTTCCACTCCGGCGTAGCCCCAAGCGAGAGACTGAAAGCGAGGGCAAGACCTTTGACATTCAGTGCATTCGAGAATTATTCCATTTGGAATTGAGTGGTCAAAAGCTTCACGAAAGTTGACGAAATCATTGAAATAACTGCAAGACAGAGGTGATCTTTTTACATTTACTCAGGCTTAACTGAACCACTACCTTCATGCCAAGCCTATGTTCGTAATGAAATTTACATGTGGACTGTCTGAATATATTCCACCGAGGAACCACTATACCTATCGCCGTCACTATGAGCGAACGCAGTAGTCTCATCTACGGAACCTGGCAGCAACTGCATCGTACTCCTTCTTAGTCAATGGCGTCACGGAGCCGTGCTTCAGTCCAGTGGGGAAGTTGGGGAAGTTTGACCGATCCCACTTGGGCGATTGGATGGTCGTAGTTTGAAACGGCACGTATTGCTTGTAATCATCCAGAAGCAGATGATACAGTCCAGGTGTGCGGATATCAGCAAACGACGCGGGGCCCTCGAGCGGTGTTTCAGGCCGGACGTATCCGGGAATTCGAGTCCAGGTTCCGAACAGGCCGTTCTCAGTTCTCTCTTGATAGACTTGGTTGACCGTCTCGTTCTTGAGGAATCGGAGATAGTGTCCTGGCTTGCCCAAGTCTTGGAACTCTTGGTCGATGAGCGGAGTGTTGGGGAGAGCATGGTAGTCCCTTGCCGCGCTGAAACTGACAAAGTCCTTGGTAGTAGCAAAGCGAATGCGATCAAGGGTTGCTGCACCGGTATGTTGCTTATCAGAAGCACGGTAATGCCGGGAGGCCCAGAAGACGTAGTATTGCTTCTTAGCATCGTCCCACACAACAGAGGGCGCCCAAGCCATACCGGCGGTCTCTGCCTCAACGCTGTTCCGCTGTTAGCTAAAGTCGACCTTGTAGACTTTCAAATGATATCCTTACATTCTCAGTGAAGGCGCGGACCAGTTCACCAAATCCTTGGATGACCAGACGACCAACCCACGACTGCCCGTTCGGGTAGCTCGATCCCAGCTGAAGCCTTGGGCATTGATATCCAGGTCTGCCATGGCTTGTGTCAGTTCGTGCTTCACTTCAGGAGACTCTTGAAAGAGGTGAGCCTGTCTTACCGGTTGCAATCATGAAGTACTCGGAGCGCGCAGAGTTGGTAGTGAGGAAGATGTCTCTCACTCCTCTTGTGCCCACATTGGATGTAAGGACTGGCCTGCCGCCATTCAAAAACGTGAAGCTCGATGCACTGTCGCCATTCGAGAGGTGCCACTGGACCTGAGGGGTTGGGTCGCTGAACGTCGAGATGAGATATCCCACATAGTTGGAGTTTTGACGAGTGCTCAGCTCATTGACGGCTCGCGCATCGACAAGAGCAGCCGAGAGTGCCGCAGCCAAGAGTGATAGTACGCGCATCTTGCTCCTTTCTCGACTTGCAGTTTACACCACAGTAGAGATCTGGTGGATATGAAGGCTTCGGGATTCGGGACTCAGCATCAACTGATGGGTTAGATGCTCGATGGCGAGAACGGGCTCTACTTAAGCAAACTATGGGACCACGCAACCATACCCTTCGCTAACCCTGCTTCCCGCATCTGCATGGACAATATCGAATAGCATGCGGCCGAGTTGCCTGATTGGGAGGTTCTCGGGATAACAGCCTCCGGTCTACAGAACTGCCTCATACATAGTTTGAAGGTCAGCCGATAGCCCATGCTCACTAGCCTGAGCCCAGACCTCTACTACTACGCAGTAGTCTGATACAAACGTCATGGCGAATACCGTCTGCCCTGGCGAGCTCGTCCAAGTCTATGTAGTTGTTCCCCCGCAAGTGCGGGGATGCAAGCGTGTTGAAGACGGCCTCCGCCCTCTCCACAAGTTCAACCCCGGGGGATCCATGCAAACCATGTTTCCTCCCGCAATTTCCCCTCAAATGAGAATTTAGCATCCGTGTTTCGAACGCCGATCCCGAGGCCTAGCTTCACGCACCCATGCTTGCATTCTGACCAAGCGCTCCAGTGAGCAGACGGCGCATAACTGAGTGAGGGGCTGAATAGGCTGGCCAAGGCGCTCCTTGAGGTCAAAGCGAGTAAGGCACATGAAGTCATGATGCGGGAGCACAGGTAGAACTTGGAGTATTCCAAGGGATGACCGAAGCTGATTGAGAGTTTGGCTTGTCAAAAAGCGCTCGAGTCGGATTCAAGCACGACTTTGACCAAGCGTCGCCTCTACCTGGGGTATGAGCACCCTTTTACCTTGGGAGTCATCAGTCGGACCCATCGTTCCGCACGTTCTGCCAAAGAGACGGGTCTAGATCTCTGCCTCTCAGTTCTTCCAAGACCCATCATGAAATCCCTTCTTCTATTGCTCTCTTTGCGTTTCACCTCTAAACAAGAAGAGTGCGTTGCCGAGTATTCGCGCCTAAGGATCCTAAAGGATTTAAATTCGCTGATAGTAATATCATCGTTTTATACAGGATAGATCTCCTGGCTCATCACAAAACTTGCCTCGCTAAAGTCTGAACAAATACTCAATCACAAGCAAGCAAGGAGGCTACCGCGAGTTCCTTTACACAATGGGGATGTTTTCCCTGACACTATCTTACCACGGCACCAACTAGCTCATGATTGATATCTTGCTCAAGAATTTGAATAGAATTCTCTTGCCTTCTCGAGTTTCAAACCATTTATACAACATCTCTTCTCAGAGGGCCACATCAGCAAAGAACACAATAGGGACATTTAAATCGGCTCAATACCGCGCAGCACATCAACCTTACTGCTTCTCGAGTTTCAAGTTGGAATAATTGGGCTGTGAGACTGTAGAAAAAAGGGCACCCTGTCAAGCTGAACGAGGACCCAGGACTTGGAGCTGCGGGAAGTAGGGCTGTTTGATATGATCCCTTAACTTCAGCCGCCTACCACATCATTCACATTTTGACAAGTTGGTGCGAACTTCTTTGACACGGCTAAATTTGAATCAACGAACGTTGTTCAGCCACCGTGCGTGAGGTCGCTTACCGTTCCCCTTTCAAGACCGAAACACTAGGCACGGCCAAGCTTGAAAGGCCTATGAATCGCGATTGATATTATATTGAGCGAAGTGTAGCTATTCTACTCCTTGACGTGCAGGTAGCAACCCCCTCCCCCCAGACTCCTCGCTGGATAACCTACAGGGGCCGGAACAATGGTATCCATGAGCTGTCTAAGTGTTGAGAATAGAAAAGTGGCACAGTACATGATAGTATAGGTAGGTTGATAGTTGAGCCATTCAAGTTTAAAGTTGAGAATGCCTATCAATCCGAGCACTTGCTCATGCTGACTAGGGGTGGAAATTACCACCAAGAGGCCAGTGTTGGGGATAGGCATAAAACCCACAACAGTCAATGTCAGGACTAGGAATGGACCAATTAGGGGCAACCATAAACCATTGGGCATGGACACGGTTTCTGTATAGAGACTATAGCGGTTGTCGGGTTTAGCCGAGTCTTCAGCGGACTGGTGAATGAAGAGCGCACCAGCGCTTGTTGCTTTCCAGACGTAATGCAAGATTGGTTAACGCTCAGTTTGGAGATGGGACCGAAAAGATTGAGACAGAGTTAATTCCAGGTTTCCTCGAATGAACAACTCTTGGTAGTCTCAGCATAGTAGACTAGTAGACAGGTAGGTTGAGGTCGCAACATAGGACCTGGCACACCCTGGGCCGTGGCAGTGCAATTGCGCGACCAAGTCATGGCGAAACGTTCGGCTCTCGGGGAAGAGCATCCTCGCTTTCTTGTCCCAGCAACGCAATTAGAGGAGTAAACTCGCTTTAAATAAACTGCAAGATATATTTGGAAGACTTTCAAGACCATTTCACGTCTTCTTTTCGCGACTCACGACGTCTTTATTCGGCATCGCCAACGGGACTCGGAACTCGGGACGGCTCGGTATCACGACATGTACAGTGCAGGACAGTGCCTGCTGCACTGGATTCCGGTTCGGGACAAAGCGCGGATTGCGTGCTTGATGGCGACGAGGGATCAAGAGGACATCGACCAGCAGTCGGTCACTTTTCCTCCTTCATCCTCTTTCTTCAATGTCTTTACTCCGGTTGCGGGTCTTGTTTGAATCAGAGCGGTTCAGTTCATCCATTGTTCATTTCTTGCAACGCTAATCTTATGGGGTCATTTCTCATCAAGGCCGTGGCTGTTCAAGACACGCCCGCACCAACTACTCCTTGAGCAGCCGCCCGTACGCCGAGTAGTAGTGACAACCCGGCACGTGGCTTTTCCTTCCTGTCTTTTCATCAAAGACATGGCATCCCTTCCTGGCTACGTTGGGGGGAGTGTACACTGCAACGCTGCAGGTCAGTTACTGCGACAAGTGTCGTTGGCTGAGGGAGGGGGGTTGCCTACGGTGCAATGATACAGCAAAGTCGCTGCCCCTATTGGACACTCGGTGGAGTCCTAGCTCGTCGGCCATATAGGCGACTGCATTTTCTTTATATGTCCTTTCGGAGATGACTCTCATTGGTCCTTCATCTTCGCTCTCATCCGGAAACGCATATCGAGTTTCGGCCAGGTTGCCCTTCAGGATCTTCATGAGGCAATGGGCTTTGCCGTGGTCGTGGACAGGGCTCCCCTTTCCAGGAGACCATACAAGGACAAGCTATGCAAGGCATCAGTCAGTGTTGGGACAGGTCAGGGTTGACCAAAAAAGACTCACCAGGTTGCTCTTCCCGTTGCCTTCGTCGACGAGGTTGCGGGTGTAGCCTCTGCTGCGATCACCAAAGGCATATTGCGACCACCTGTTATCGGAGCCATCATAGTCCTCCATGAGGCGCTTCAGGAAGTCGACATCAACATCGTCAGACGTCAAGCCTGACGACTGACCAAGAGCCTCCTTGAGTCGCACCACGAGTTCTTCAAAGCGATTTGCCTGGCAGGGACCGATATTAGGCATCATACTGGGACCAACGCCCAGGGCAGCAGTGCTGGAGAAGATGCCGACGGCCATGGTTGCTGTTGTGCTATTGGTGGGTGATGTTGTTGATGCTCTAGGACTCGAACTTGTTCGCGTGTTGAAGGGTATCTGAGAGGAAGAAGACAAGACAGCTTCTTGGAACTAACGGGCGGGGGTTGACGACGTGTGTGGCCGTCGCTTCCCTCCCTGGCTGCCATCGGTCAGATCCGGCTCTGACAAGCCGGCTGATAGTATCACCGATATCAAGTTGTGGGCCGTAGATTGCTACCGACATTATTTTTGGCGGCCACACGGGCTGAGTCGGCGACCTGACTGGTCCGGTGAGCTCGTCTGACGATTCTGGTTGGATGCGACGACGCCAAGTGCCCGCTCTGGATCCTATTGTGGTATCTTTTGTGGTATCTGAGTGGGGGCTACCTTGCTGGTACAGGACGAATGATGGCAGCTACGGCATTTCAGGGATGCCTGAGGGCGTTGCCACGAAAGACAGTGGCAACTCGAGATATGAGGAGGATTCTCATCCACAAGCAACTCAGGTTGTTTGTGGATAAGAGTTGGCAATTTTCTCCCTGCAGTTCTGGAACATAACGAAATACCCGCTATCCGCCTATGTCGGAGGGACCGGGGACCTGTGGGACTAGATCAGCCGGATCTCGGTGCCCACATGGGCAGATGTACCTTTGTACGAATTCATGTCCACAATGGCGTTGACAAACACCTGGTTCTTTTCCCTACATAAAAACCACCCTCTTTAGTAATAATTGACGGCTTCAACGCGAAACTACTGGACAAAAGAAAAGTTCTCATTTTTGTGGGAAAACCCTTGCCAGCCCGACATTGCCACTCTGATCTTGAGTCGCCGACTGGTAATTAGTCGCCGACTGGTAATTAAGACCCTTGAAAACCTCTAGCCTTTAGCCAGCGCCACATCCAATCTGACTCCAAAGTCAATGAGTGAGCAGGCGGTGGAACTCCTATCATGTCTGACCTCACGTCTGACCCTTCGTCCAATCCATGTTCGAATGGTCAAGCTGCGTGTAATGGTTCTGCGCCGAGGCCATGCGAGTCGACTCTTCCTTGCAAAGAGAACACTGGTTGGCGAAGAGTTGTGCGGAACTTTACCCCGTCGTAAGTGTTACTGGCGTCTCAAACAATGACTCAACCACTAACTGGGCTTCCATCACACAAGATGGTTCGCAGTCAACATGGGGACGGGCATCGTCTCCATTCTCCTCCATAATCTCCCCTACAATGCAATATGGCTGCAGTACATCTCATATGTTTTCTTTGGACTCAACGTCCTTCTCTTCACGATATTCCTTGGCATCTCCGTCGCCCGCTACGCGCTTTACCCTGAGATTTGGAGCGCCATGGTCTCACACCCAGGCCAGTCTCTATTCTTGGGATGCTTTCCTATGGGCTTCGCAAGTAAGTCAACTTGGCTTGACTCCTACCACTACTGTAGCACGGGATGGATGCTGACGTTGGGATAGCCATCATCAACATGATGGTGTTCTGCTGTAAGCACTGGGGAGACTGGGTCATCTATCTTGCTTGGGCATTCTGGTGGATTGACGTTTGGCTTTCGATTGCCACTTGCATTAGCATGCCCTTCATTGTCATGCACCGCCACCGGCCTGGACTGCAGAGCATCACCGCGGCTCTTTTGCTTCCCATTGTCCCAGCTGTAGTTGCAGCTGCTACGGGAGGAATTGTGGCCGAAGTGCTTCCCAACCATCACCATGCGCTGACTACAGTTATCACCTCTTATGTCCTTTGGGGTATTGGCGAGTCCTTCTCAGCCTGTGTCCTGGCCTTGTACTTTCATCGACTTACCATCCACTCCATCCCACCCAAGGAGGTCATCGTCTCAGTCTTCCTTCCCATCGGACCTCTGGGTCAGGGCGGCTACGGCATCCAGCAGTTGGGCAAGGTGGCTATGCGCTTGGTTCCAGAGAGCAATGCATTCGGTGAAGTTGCTGCCCGCGCTGGGGAGATGCTGTACGTCCTGGGTGTGTTCCTGGCTATCATGATGTGGGGATTCGCCCTGGTGTGGCTGTCGTTTGCACTTATCAGCATCATCACGATGAAGGACTTCCCCTTCAACATGGGCTGGTGGGGATTCACATTCCCGCTGGGTGTGCTGGCCACTTGCACAAGCGCCCTGGCACAGAATCTTGACAGCGACTTTTTCAAGGTTTCTACAATGGTACGAGCACTGATCTGCATCCTCTCGACCAATACTGACTGAACAACATATCATCTCTCTCTCCGTCGTATTACTGTGGGTGGTTGTGGCAACCAGAACGGTCAAGTTGGCCATCACGGGCGAGATGTTTCATGCGCCATGCTTGAAGGATTTACGAGACAAGTCGCAAGCTGCAGGGTCAGACAGAAGGGTCTAGGTGAGCCTCTGTCTGGGCTACTATACCTGCGCATGTATAACAAATATCTTTCATCTTCTCCTCTCTAACATGGTTCTTTGTCGCCTTCAACGTCGAATAGAAGAGCCCTTGGGGGGAGGAATATGGGGAGAAGCATTAACATAGATTACCTAAACTAGGCTTTACAGCTGATGTGAAAAGAATAATTCATTCTTTCAACAGGGGTTTCTTCCTCAATACGACGATTGATGCGATCCTTCCTAATACTGCCCTTGTCGTGTGAAGCCATAAGGTATCCATGTTCCCGTAAGCAGTTCCTCCATCAAATCGCAACCACTCGATTAGCGATGCGCCATGATGATAGCCTAGAGTCCCCACCAAAATTCTTCGAGGGCGGGGCAAAATGCTTTTTCCCCAGACAGAATCACAGCAATTGTGATTGCTTCACAAACCCTTCCGACTCAACTCCGAAAAAATATCTTTGTCTGGCAGCAGGCAAACTAGGTTGGTTGCCAGGATGGATTGGGCAAGCTATTCGTCGCCTTCGCGACTCGACTCGTTTGTTGACAGTAAGATTACAACGTCCTGCTAGACCACGTCGCACAGCATGCTGACTCGAAGTACAGATTTGGTCAATGTCTGGCACATCCACCGAACTCCGATCCTCTTCGCTTTGTTCGTCACCCTCGTCGCTGTTCGAATTTACCTGCATATCAATGGCCAGAGAACGGAACTGGTTGCCTTCAAGAAGGTTTACGAGGAGCCCACCAAACCCGAGGTTGTAACCGAAGCGAAGACCCCGGCCATCGAGACGCTCGATGAGAAGAAGGATGTCAAGTCCCAGGGACCTCGGAGAATCAAGGGTGGTCTGGCGAGGAAGCCTTCCAAGAACAAGGAGGAGGATAAGGACCTTACTCGACCCGTCATGGTCCTCGTCTTCTTCTCATCCATCACAACCAAGACAGACAAGATTGCGCAGGCGTATGTGAAGGAGCTGGAGGGTAAACTGGACCAACTATCCAAGCAATCCGGTCGCCAATTTCTAAAACCCAAGCTACGTGACCTGACCGACATCGATTTCGACGATTACTTCATTGCCCCTTCCACGGCACACGGCGATGCCGACCTTTTCTATCTCTTCCTCATCCCTAGCTACAACATCGATTCCATCAACGACACCTTCCTTGAGCACTTGCAAGAGACACACCATGACTTCCGAATTGACACTGCGCCTCTATCAAACTTGCTGGGTTACTCTGTATTTGGATTCGGTGACAAGGAAAACTGGCCCACAGAGGAAGAAGGCTTCTGTTTCCAGGCAAATGACGTTGACAAGTGGATGGCCAAATTGACCGGTCGAAAGAGGGCCTATCCTGTGGGGATGGGTGACATGAAAAGCGACCACGGGGAACGACTCCAGGAGTGGACAAAGGGCGTTGAGGATGTCATCGAGCATGTTGCTCGCACTGGAAACTTGGGAGAGGGGCTCCCCGGCAGTGGAGCGGCGGAAGAAAGCGATGTTGAAGATATTGCCGAAGACGAAGATGACGGTGAAGTCTTATTCGAGGACGACGATACCAGCGACGCCAAGAAGAAGAAGACGAATGGCGGAAGCCCTTTGGATGACGTTGAGGATCTTGGACGCGTGATCCGAAAGGATGACGGCTCAACGACTCAAAAGGCTCCCCTCGCCGTTGACTTCACCACTTACAGCTCCTCTGCAAAGAAGACAGCAACTCAAGGACCCAAGGAGATGGTCGCCAAGAACTCGCCCACATACGCAGCCCTCACAAAGCAAGGCTACGCCATCGTGGGATCTCACTCCGGCGTCAAGACCTGTCGATGGACCAAGTCAGCCCTCCGCGGTCGAGGATCCTGCTACAAGTTCTCCTTCTACGGTATCAACTCCCATCAGTGCATGGAGACCACTCCCTCGCTCTCTTGCTCGAATAAATGCGTTTTCTGCTGGCGCCACGGCACGAACCCCGTCGGAACGACATGGCGATGGGTCGTCGATCCTCCAGAATTGATCTTCGAGGGTGTCAAGACGAACCACTACAAGAAGATCAAAATGCTTCGTGGCATGCCTGGCGTTCGGGCAGAGCGGTTTGCAGAAGCTATGCAGATCAGACACTGCGCCCTGTCGCTAGTTGGAGAACCCATATTTTATCCCTATATCAATGAGTTTCTAAGCATGCTGCACGCGGAACGCATTTCCTCGTTCCTCGTCTGCAATGCTCAGCACCCTGATCAGCTGGCGGCCCTGAAAGCTGTGACTCAACTCTACGTGTCTATCGATGCGGCCGATAAGGAGTCGCTGCGAAGGATCGACAGGCCTCTTCATCGAGACTTTTGGGAGAGGTTCCAGCGTTGTCTGGATATCCTCCACGAGAAGCGCTTCCGTCACCGGACTGTGTTCCGATTGACACTGGTCAAGGGCTTCAATGTGGAAGAAGAAGCCGAGGGCTATGCGCGACTCGTGGAGAAAGGTCTCCCGTGCTTTGTCGAGATAAAGGGAGTCACATACTGTGGTACATCGACGTCTTCCAACGCGGGACTGACTATGTCGAACGTGCCGTTTTACTGGGAGGTCTGTGACTTTGTGAAGGCGCTGGAGAAGAGATTGCAAGAGAAGGGCCTCAAGTATGGTATCGCGGCCGAACACGCCCACAGCTGCTGCATCTTACTTGCGAGCGAGAGGTTCTATGTCGACGGCAAGTGGCACACCCTCATTGACTACAAGAAGTTCTTTGAACTGCTGGAGGAGCGCGGCCCTGACGGAGACTGGACGCCCGAGGATTACATGGGAGCGGCCACTCCCGAGTGGGCGACCTGGGGCAATGGTGGATTTGACCCCAGGGATGACAGAGTAGACAGAAAAGGGCGCAAGATTGTAGCGTCATAGATCCAGGGGGATATGGGGGAACTAAAAATAAAAGAAGGGATTAAACTTCATGTGTTCCGGAAACGCTGCCAGCATTGCCGTTCCTAAGCCCATTCGTTTCAACGTACACCTGTTTACACAAAGCTCTATGGAAGCTGGAAGAGCGAGACTATGGTACATCGAAGGCCGTCAGGTCTCCATTCAGATTTTGGGGGCTCGGAGAATAAGTTGTGAGCTCCGTGATTTAGTTTTGAGGGGATCAGATTATTTCCAACGTCTGGGAATACCAAGAGCGGAGAGGAAACTCGACCTGGCCTCTCCTTAGTCGAGACCAACGTTAGGAATGTCGGCGAGGTTGATGCCGGCAGGGGCGGCGGGCGTGCGGATGTCGAGGGACGAGTCGTATGCGATCATCTCGGCCAGAATGTCTAATATGGGCTTCAGAGGCGTTAGAATTGAACGGGTTGGTGCATAGAAAATCCAGTTGTCAGGTGCCCTACCTTGGGAACAGTGCTGTCGTAGATTCGGATCAGGTCGCCAGGCGCAGGGTAGACCTTAAGGCCCTTGTAGAAGGCAAGGGCGGACTCCAGAGACTTGGAAGCTGTAGAGAGAAAAGGTTAGCAAGCTGTGAACCGGTTTTGGAGTCAATGGGAGGGCGGCTCGTACGATCTTGGCTGAGCATCTCTCCAGCCATGACCTGTTCGTTGAAGAAGGCTTCCCGCTCTTCAACGCCGGACGGGAAACCCTCCTCCTTGGCCTCCTCAACCGTGGAGCGAATGCTCTGGCGTTGTTGATGAGTCGAGGCCTCAGCCTCCTCCTTCTCGGCACGAGCCTGCTTGCGCTCGTTCCTCCTCAAGTTTCGGCGGAACTCGGCCTGGTTGCGGCGCTGGAAGTCGAAGTAGACGGCGTAACCTATCGAAAGGGGACAATCCGCGTTAGCCAGGCAACCTCCCGAGACTCAATGCAATCGACATCAACTCGGACGGCAGTCCAATCGACTGCAAGATGGACGGCGCAGGCTTACCAACAACAACAGCGGCGGCGGTTGCGACGGATGCCGTCACCATGCTTGAGACTTGGACCATGATGGCGAATTGATGTAGGCGTTGGAGCTAAAGCACAAGACAAGGGGAAGCCGAGGTATTCCAAGATCAGATCGCAACAGGAGATCCGGACGCGAGCGGAAGACGGCGATGTCGAGCGGTGTCGGAGACGAAGGTGATTAATTACGTCGTCAACGCTGTAACGTTTTTGGCCGGGCAAAGAAATCGAGCGAGCGGCAGCTTTCGAGACGTCGCGATTGGGAAACCAATTTTTTAGGCAATGGGCCAAACTGCCCAAGGCACATGATGACGCTAAACTATTTCGGGACAACCAGCCCCAGCGCAGCCTTGGAGCTCTCTCGGAACCTGGAAGCTGCCATGGAAGCTGGAGCTGCCCGCCCGGGCGGCTGAGGGACCTAGTGTCAGGAGGTGGGGTACGTACCCAGCCGGTCTCCATCCCGCCAATTGGATTCAAGTTGGGACGGGAGCCTCGACGATTACACGTACCTCATGAGAGAGAGAGAGCTCGGCTGGCGCCATAGCCAGACATGCTTTGACTTTGAATGAAACATCACCCACAATCCACGCTTGATATTTCGCCATCTGACGCGACTTTGTATTTCTTTTAACTACGAATTCTCCTGTCTAAATCTCTCAACGTTCCCACATCTTGTCTGATCCAACGTCTCACGCTCTAGCTTCAACATTCGCCCAACATGTCGGAGGAGCGCAGCAAAATATCCCTCCGCAGTGGCAAGAGGAAGAAGCGACCTACGATCAGCGCGCCTAGACAAATCTCGAGCCCTATTGTTCAGGATGGATCACCAAAGCCCCCTCCTCCTGGCGAGCCTACCGTTCGGCCTCGACCGCGTCCTCCTCCGGTGGCGGGTGGAAAGGTATGCCTCATGCAGCAGCTTTCTCCAATCCCAACATACTCATCATAGTACATAGACTTCCGACCTCGTGAAGCGACGGTATTCGACACGATTCAACCAGCTGCCCGCCAATTACAATGCCGGCGCTCCCCCGATGCCGCCAGCGCCCTCGCTGGGCAGCTACGAGCACAGAGACCATAGCGCAACCCGACCGCCCCCTTCACGAGGCGGAGCTGCTCCGGTTGTCGATATCAAGGTGCTACGAGATCCAAACCTGACCCCAGATCAATACGTCGCGGCCGTCTTGAGCGACGCGACTGAAGATCAGATCCGAGAATTCGAGGACTCGCTCCGCAGAGTCAAAGTTCGTGTGGGGACCGACCTACAACAGAGCGTTATGCAGAACAGAACACAGTTCATCAAAATCAGTAAGGAGGCAGAGAAGCTCAAGAGCGAGATGAGAAGTCTCAAGAACTTCATGTCGGAGCTCAAAGTGAACACGACGGCAATGAGGGCAGCCGCCGCAAAGAATGACGACGCCGAGATGCCTGGGGAGTTTTCACTCAGCAGCAGGAGGGATAGGCGCAGCTCCGTTGCCGATAGAAGCGCACTCTGGAACACTCAGATGCAGGCATTGTTCAAGGGCGTGGAAGGGTCGCAAAAGTTCCTCCCTAACACGGCGGGACGTCATGTTGTCCAGAACGCAGGCCCCTGGATCGAGTTGGATAATGCAACATACAAGTCGCGCCGTGCGATGCAGATATTCTTGCTAAACGACCACCTCCTCATCGCATCGCGTAAGAAGCGAAAGGTCGATGCACCGAATGCCGACGCACGAGGACCGATGATGAAGATGGTGGCGGACCGCTGCTGGCCGCTTTTGGACATCGAGTTGGTGGATATGTCGAGTACTGGAGAGTCCTCGGTTGGAGGACGCAATAAGCTTGCTGATGCCATTATGGTGCGTGGGGTTGGCCAGGAATCTTTCATCTATCGGACGGAGAAACCGCAAGACCCCGAGAAGAAGCAACTGCTCTTGAATCTGCGCAAGGCAGTGGAGGAACTCCGTAAGGGCCTTCGATCCGAGATGGAAGCCAACAACAAGGCCCGTGAGACGATAAACTACTTTGCCTCTCGAGAGCCCGGCCTCCTTCAGAAGACAGAGCTCTTGGCGACTCTATCGGATATCAAGGACATGCTCATTGAGGTAGACGGCAAGCAGCAGAACCTGCGTTGGGTTGAGAGCGAGATGGATGACCTTGACATCGACGTTGCGATGCAGAGGTTTGAAAGCGCCGTGGCTCGCGTGGAGAAGCTCAAGGGAATCGCTCGCGGACTGAAGCACAATGCAATTGCCCAGGACTTTATCAACTTCAAGGTCGGCGAGCGATGTGCTAAGCTAGCTAGCATGATCGTCCGCGAACTTGAGACGACACATGACAACAACGTCAAGACGCGACGCAACGTCAGCTGGTTGACCAGGCTGGGCTTCGAAGACAACGCCAGAGAATCTTATTTGACAGCGAGGAGTGGCAGGATCCACAAGCGAGCCAGGTGAGCGAAGCATTGGAGGCAGTTATGAGGAGTATATGCTAACATGGGGCTCTCAGGCAATGCATCTTCCAGGGAGATCTGCACCTGTACATCTGGGAGTTATCATTTGTGTATTTCACAATCATCCACAACACGGTGCAGTGCTTCCAGTCCTGCTTCCCTCCGCCCATGATGAGTGTGTGCGTCAAGTGGGCTAAGGAGGAAGTGGAGGCGTTCAATGTGATCCTGGCGCGGCAGCTTAGTAGCACAGAGCCTGGGGGAGCTGTCTGGACGCAATGCATGGAGAGGGCAAAGGAACATGCTCAGAAACTCTCCGATGTTGGGTTAGACTTTATGAACCTAGTTGGACGGAACCTGCAGAGCAGCGTCCCGGCCGAGCAGGAGATAGCTGTTGGGTTAGGGTTATCATGAAGACGAGTTGGCGAATAGGCGGGGGTGAAGGCTGGACCTGCGACTAGTTGAGAGGCGTTGATGAAGATGCAGTTGGTGTGGCGATACTGGGAACATTTTGGTTACCTTATCAGCATCAATCGTGGCAATCCCCGAGCCGGAATTGAAGAGCCATGGAAGTGATGGTCTGATGCAATCATTTCTCTTGCGAAAAATTCGAAACCTTCATAGCCCATTTGTTGACGTCTGAATTCTTCCTTGGTATGCAAATCTGACAAGCCACACCCGGCTTGGGCCAGGCTTGCTGGTGATGATCTTGTCATTGACGGGAGAAGCAGGATGCTTCTGAACGAGGAGAAAGTCGATGATCTAACAAACGTATTAAGAAGCATACTACTACAATAGTATTAGCCAAAGATGAAGAAAATGTTTGCTTAATGTCTGGTAATCAACCAAAGAAGCGAAGCTTTGTTGGTTTAAGTACACAGCTGTCTCAAACAAAAGAGTTAACGTTGCGCCACACGAGGCGCAGGCTCGAGCTCCTCCCGTAATCTCCAGTCCAAGGCTGAACCTGGAAAGTGGGAAGGGGCGATTTGCGGCGCTTTGTGCTGGCGCTGGCGCTGGCGCTGGCGGTTTCGGTTTGGGGCGCCCCAGCTGGCATTGCTGGCAACCACCAAACATGATCCATCCCTCCTCCTCCTGCTCCCATCCATCATCACCTAAACAACGCCCACCAAAAATTCTCTCCACGAGCCTCGCACCCCCGCTGCGCCCGCGATAGACGATTTATTGGCGAAACTGCTGCTGGTGTCGGTAGCTGCTGATTCACCTCCTGCTTGCCCGCTTCTTTTTCTCTCCCCTGACGACCGCCGCCTTTGTGCCTCGTGCCCCACCGCTCGAGATTCAGGCGTGACCGCATCCAACGTCAACGTCATTTCAACCCTCCTCCCACCTTCAACAGATCCTCGATACCTGCGCTCACAACGCCATGGATACTAATATGGAGGATGTCGGACGAGCGCCCGCTGAAGCGTCGCCTGTTCTCAACCTCGAGCCTACCACTATCCCCACCCTCGACGGATGGATTGAGAGCTTGATGGGCTGTAAGCAGCTGGCCGAATCTGATGTCCAGAGACTGTGCGACAAGGTGAGCCAGTAATAAGAAATGGGGGAAGCCGAGAAACATGCTGGATGGGATCTATCAGGCGGTTGAATCGCGATAAACGATTGTCTCGTCACATCTCAGTCGACAAGCTCAGCTCCAGCACCGCTCGCGTGATAGACGGGACAAAATGCTGACCTGAACCGCAGGCACGAGAAGTTCTGCAGGAGGAGTCGAACGTGCAGCCCGTGGTACGTTGATGACATGCGCCGGCGAGCCAGCTACTCGAACTGATCCTGCCTCGCCAGAAATGCCCTGTCACCGTCTGTGGTGATATCCACGGTCAATTCCACGACTTGATGGAGCTCTTCAAGATTGGTGGCCCCAACCCTGACACCAACTACCTCTTCATGGGTACGCATCATATCAACAAATTGACTTAGGACGGTCAATACTTACTCTCGTGGTGCAGGTGATTACGTTGACCGAGGTTACTACTCTGTCGAGACTGTCACTCTTCTCGTTGCCCTCAAGATCCGATACCCTCAGCGAATTACCATCCTCCGAGGAAACCACGAGTCCCGTCAGATCACCCAGGTCTACGGTTTCTACGACGAGTGCCTCCGAAAATACGGCAACGCCAATGTGTGGAAGTACTTTACCGACCTATTCGATTACCTCCCCCTCACTGCTTTGATCGACAACCAGATCTTCTGCCTCCACGGCGGTCTTTCTCCCAGCATCGACACATTGGATAACATCCGGGCTCTGGACCGTATTCAGGAGGTCCCCCACGAGGGTCCCATGTGTGACCTGCTCTGGTCAGACCCCGACGACCGATGCGGCTGGGGTATCTCTCCTCGAGGTGCGGGGTACACATTCGGCCAGGATATTTCAGAAGCCTTCAACCATAACAACGGTTTGACCCTGATTGCACGAGCTCATCAGCTGGTTATGGAGGGTTACAACTGGTCTCAAGACCGAAACGTGGTCACCATTTTCTCAGGTATGTTGCCCTGTGCTCAGAACAATGCCGCCCAGTTAAGTACAGAATTAACAATTCTTTAGCACCCAACTACTGCTACCGATGCGGTAACCAGGCCGCCATCATGGAGATTGACGAGCATCTGAAGTACACCTTGTAAGTCACGGCTTCCCGTCAACGGTCTCATAGCATGCTAATTCTGCCCAGTCTGCAATTCGACCCGTGCCCTAGAGCAGGCGAGCCTATGGTCTCAAGGCGTGGGTTTTTCCCCTGGTAAACTTTACTTTAAGACGTGATTTGCTGACAACTCCAATGCAGGGACCCCCGACTATTTCCTCTAATCCCGCTCCGTATACCCACCTCTCACCAAGCTCGAGCCCTCCGCACGTCCGCATCTCCTCTCTGTGGCAACGGCGCCAGCCTCAGAGTCGCTGCAGCTCGGTCTCGCACGATTCCACACAACGAAACTCCTCGAAGACTAGACAAAATCCTTTGGCGCGGGAATTGTACGGACATTGCCTCTTTGCTTGTGGCGAGTTATCGGACATTATGGAAAAGGTGCTGTGGCACAGGGGGCAGCTCGATACCTTTGCGGGGAAGGGCTTGGTTGCCTCCCCTGCGGCGCTTCCTTTCCTCATGGTTGCTTAGATACGCATTATTGAGTTCCGCGCTGCAAGAGAAAGAAACACACTTTGCATGACCAAGCTTTGTAATGTATCGCCCACCAGTGTGAAGTTTGTATGCATCAATGGTCATAAAGAATATGTGGGAGAAATGGATAAAGTTCTCAATGGTTTTTGGAGACGGTAGATGGGGGTTCAAGAGTTACTCGGTTTCATTGTTACGCATAGGATACGGAGAGATGTAATAGTGTAAAGAGTTGTACAGTCTAGTTCGATTATTAGACAATCGTGAGATCGTTCATCATTAAGAGTGCGGTTTCATCACCCATCCGCCTACGCTCGTTGCTCTACGCTGAGCCCCTTTCTTGTGTTCCACCCAACCTTAAAATGCTTCCGTACAGTTGGTTCGACTGAAGTTCCTCTCCTCCATCACCGTTTGGTATCACAAAGAAAACGACCAAGTTGCACAACCCCCCTATCTGAAATAAGTTCCAATCTTAAACAGTCTCGCCGTTCATCTCCTCCTTGAGGCCTACCTCCCACCGCCTCCCCTGCTCTCGCTGTTGCTGCGCTGATCGTGGCCGCTCATCATCGCCAAAGACCTCCTCCTCAGTGTTGACATGATATATCGGCTTATCGGACATGTCCTTACTGCGTGAGTAGTCGCCAGGGCCGCTGCTGCCATTGGGGATGTGGAAGCGGCGGTCAAATCGCGACAGTGCGTACAGATAAAGGACAACAATCTCGATGACGTAGTTGAAGATGTAGAAGCAGGCCTTGTGATGATACCAGGCGGGGTCGGTGACGGGGCGAATCTTGTAGGAGACACCAGCGCGAAACGCAGCACCAAGGGTGAGAAGGACTGATGTGAAGACAAGGAGGCGAACCTTGGTGCGCATGCGACCCTGGCCAAACTTGTCCATGGGAGTCTTTCGGGGGAGAATGAGACAGATGGCAACAGTAGGCAAGGGTATAAAGGACAAGATGGCGAAGTAGGTGATGCCAGTGAGCTGCATATCGCGGAGTTGCTGTTTGGTGTGAGGGTTGAGAGTGTAAAAGTTGTACACTACGGCGGTGATGAGGATAATGAGACTCGCAATGACGCTGAAAATGAAAAATCGGAATAGCAGCGTGGCGGGCTTGCTCCAACCAATACGTGGGTGATAGGCGCGAAGAATGCGTTGGGCAAAGATGAGGTTGACGACGAAGAGTAGGACGACACCGGCGTTGGCGAAGACCTGAGCTGCGATGGCGATACTAGCATTGTTGGGGTATGAAGCCCAAACAATTCTTAGAACGTTGGCGGTAATTCGAGCCATGCTAAAACCGAAGAGTAGGCCAGAGAGTATGAATTTGTGAGAGCGGCGGTTGTTCAGTTGCAAGATGGTCATATTGAGGACGGCGCCAACTATGAAGAAGCCGAGTAGTACGCCGCTGATGGGATCGTCGACCGAAGGCGTGGGCCTGCCACCGAGACCAGCGTTCCTAGGAAGATAGGGAGGGCCCTGAAGTTGGTCAATTATGTTAGTCTCTTGAAGCTACACCATGATGATAAGAACGATGTAGAGTTACATACAGACTGAGGAGGCATCCCGCCCGAGCTTTGTCCTTGCTGTGTCGACATTGTGTTGCTCGCAGTTCAAAGGTGAAGATGGTGTAGAATGAATTCCGATATATGCTGTAACAGGCCCGCTCCAATGTATTCAAGGAGTCGGGGCGGTTCTGAGATTGAGGTCTTCTTGAGTTGAGTTGTAAGTGCATAAAGCTGAGCTTGTCGAGGAATGAAGAACAACCATTTTCGTCACGAATAGGGCCCATTACTATATATTTCATCTTAGTGACGCTCATCTCCTTTGTAACGTCCGCGATGTGCCTGAGATCGCGCCGCGCATCGGTCATCGGCTTTGCGAAAGATGCGCCAATACGGCGGATCTACGCCGGGGAGTAGGGCGCGTTGCCATTTCGGGCAATCTGCTTGGGCTGAAGGTCGGAGGTCGGAGCTTAACGTCGGCGCGAACGCGAGAGAGATGTCAGACTTGGTTAGGGCTGCTTGCTGTGATTGGCTGTATATCATTAGGGCGGGAATATGTAAGCCACCTCGCGCGATGGCCACTAGAAGCGCCCTGGACAAGTATTCAAGAGCGAGACGCGTCTCGGCCATCGGGCATGCGTCTGCCTTATTCAGTCCTATCAGCGAGGAGCCCAATAGTCCGGGTACCAAGGAGTCCAGCAGTCTGGATACGGATCTCTGACAAATGCCCTTCCGGCTCGTTGCCTCTTATGTCGGACTCGCTCTATTGCGTGACGTTTAGGCTGAGCCTTCGACGATGGCTCTGTCTTGGTTACGTCAACCTCCTAAAGAGACGAGTCCTTGCTGCGAGTTTGCGTACTTGGCATTGATGTTGGTTTGGCTGGCACCGCCAACATCATTCTGACTTCTTTCGCCATGCGCCTGCGTAGGGCTGAAGTCCGCCTGCTGCCCCTGGTTGATTCCGCTCGTCAGTACCGTCACATAGCCAGAGGACGAGACGACTTACGCAAGATTTTCATGCACAGGCATCTTATGAGCTTCTTTGTCGTCGGCAACAGGGAAGATCTCGATCACGACATGATCAGGCTCGTGAAAATCTACCATTCTCGCAGTTCCTGCGCCCTTATCAGCCAGGATGTTGCCAATGGCTTTGTTTCGTGGGACCCAGTGGAACTCCAGACTAACACCGGCCGCCTGAAGCGCATCAATCCTCCGTTTGACCGCTTGCTTCAATGGCCTCTGAACCAGCAAATCTTCCTGACGAGCCCTGCGCCTGGGCTTCGAGGTTGAGGTTGTTCCTTTCGCTAGGTTCACTAGCGCGGTTTGACAATCAGTGAAGACTTCGACTGCGCGCAAGTCAACACCTCGTTGTCCCTGCCGAGTCAACTGTACTGCATAATCAAGAGCGTAGTCAATGGCTTGAAGCTCTCCGACTGCAGTGTTCTTGACCTTTGGAGATCGTGCCGTGATTCGCACCCAGGTGAAGCCATGCCGGAATACTACAGCGCAGCCCGTCGCGGTCGCCGTGCGGTGATGCCCAATTGAGGCATCTGTCCATAGAGTCAAGCGAGACTTGTCCTTGGGTGCAGCAGCTGATAGATATGCTCGTTCGAGCGCCTTCTCGGCGACGGTCCCGATGGAGATGTCAGCCCATGACGTAAGTTTTGCTTTTCTCGTGGTATCTTTTTCGATCTCTGTTGTCTTCTTCTCGCCTGTCCCTCCCGTGGTTGTCCTCTCGCTCGTTTCTCCTGCTGTTCTGGCATGACCAGAGACGGGCTGAGGTTGTGGTATTTGCTGGTTACGCTCCTCATTCCAAACTTCGCATGCTGCGAGCCAGGCCCTCTCCGACCGGTCAAGGAGATCTTGTGCCTTGGATACGAGCTTCAGAATTGCTTCTCGCAAAAACGGCATGTTGCTGGTGCGTCAGGCTGGCGAACAAAAGTGGCTGTGTGTTTCTGAACCTGAGAGAGATCAAGTCGGCGATGTTGAGTGAAGAAGGACGAGAACAGGCAGAACTTTATAGGTACAGATGGCGGAGGCCTTCCTGTAGCTGCGATGAGAACTCTCTGGGCAGGTTCGGCTGCAGCTGTTGACTTTTTTACCAGACAAGAAGCAACAGATGCGGGCTCAGTTCAAAATCGGTTGGATACCTACCTAAGGTACCTAGCTGTGCAAGGTACCTAAGGCGGAAGCCGTGAATCACTGTCGTATCACTGCCAGGATCCAATGGCTGGAAGGCTAAGGAACTCAACAACAAGCGCCTTACATGAGGATTCTAATTCTTATAACTGATACTTTTCTAGGCCTGCACTATCAAAGTCTGGATTCGTCAGGGTTATATGCGGCATAGCTGCGAGTTATGGTCAGCAAACTAAAACACCCACCAATGCTGGCAAGGTATCAGTAAGCTTACTCTGTATATCCCACTTTGTTCTGAGAGTAGAAGAGCGACCGATCATACTTTGTAAGTGGCCAGCCGTTCTCGATTCGAGCCGGAAGGTCAGGGTTCGCTGCTCAAGGGTCAATCGTCCATTTACAACAGCTTGCGAGCAGGCAGCACAGCACATACGAATAAAGTGTCGTCCAAATGCCACAAGATCATCCGTCTCGCTCGCATGGTCCACAGCCGTCTCAGGCAAGTATCCTCCTGCCACGATGAACTTTACCCCAGCGCCGTTGAGTACCTCCCGGATGGGCGCCAGAGTCTCATCTGCCTTCTGCAGATGCTCAGGCGTGTCTTCCGATCCAGTGGCTCGAGGCTCGACGGCGTGGACAAACGCTAGAGACGGTTGGGCTTTGACGATGGCCTCAGCCCAGGGAACAAAGAGAGCCAGCGGGTCGGCCTCGCGCATGCCCTGGAAACGGGAGAATGGCGACATGCGAATGCCGACACGCTCGGGGCCGATGGCGTCGCTGACTGCATTGAGGACTTTCAGGGGGAAGCGAAAGCGATTCTCAAGACTGCCACCATACGAGTCTTTACGGTCGTTGCTGTTCATCTGAAGCTTGCAGGATGTCAGGTGTGCCTCTTTGAGTGAGGGAATGTATACTCACGAATTGGTCGATGAGCTGCAGGTATTGCATTTTGTCAGTCAACCACTTAATCCTCATAGTTCTCTCCAGCTGTGGCACTTACGTATCCATTAGCGCCGTGGAGTTCAATTCCATCGAAGCCAGCCTCGATCGCATTTATGGCCGCTTGCCGATAATGGTTAACGAACCGATCGATATCGGGCTCGGTCAAGACCTTGAAGTTGGCGGGAGGATCACCCGAAGCGGCACCTTCTGGTGCAAACGGCTTCGAACCTGCGCTCCAAACAACAGGGACAGTTTCTGGGCTTGCGACACGTCTGTCAGTGCAATTAGTTACTCCATCTTGTTTCGTAAGTGGCGATTCTGGAGAGTATGGATTTGCTGTATGAAATTACCCTAGAGCCCAGAGCTGACAGAAAATGTAGCCTCCCTCGGCATGAACAGCGGCCGTGATTCTTTTCCAGGCTGCTATCTGCTCACTGGAGTAGATTCCTAACGCTTGGTTGAGCCATGGAAGAGCACAGTCTATGCGAAGGAACTTACCTGGTATACGTGGAATGCCCCCCGCTTCCTCGGCGATCAACGTTCCTTCAGATACGAGGAAGCCACCGGCTAACAAAGGGCAAAATCAGTTTTACACTCGAGTCCTCGTTTCAACGTACGCATATTTCTTCGGATTTGGTTGAATCGCCTGTCGCGACTTACGTGAAGATCGCTGAACATAGTACTCAGCTGCAAAGTCCGCTGGAACGGCCGTCGCAAGGGCTGCACGCCCTCGAGTCAATGGCGCCAACACAACTCGGTGCTGTAGATTGACAGCGCCGACCTTGATCGGCGTGAACAGCCTTGTTGTTTTGGGAACGGCCATCTCGTGCTCTCTGTGCTTCTTGAAATTTTGTATATTGCTGAGGAGATACTAAAAGAATGGCGGAGTGGCCTGAGAAAGCCCACTTGACGAGGGGGTACCAAACGACTTCCGCATTTGCCTCGGTTAACAGAGATACTTCGCGCTTAACACCTTCATGGATTTAATACATGAAACTCGACTACTTGTCTAGTTTGGCAGAATACCTGGAACGTTGCTTGTGATATTGGACCTCGAATTGCGTGATAGTGTGGTCCTTTAGATAGGTAGGTAAACCCGTCCTCAGCTGACAAATTATTATCCCACCAAAGACTCAAAGGGCATGATGCATGTCAATAACCCCGCAACATGAGAGGGCTCTGAAACAATGTCAAAGGAGTATTTATTGATGTTATTGTGTTCTAACGACGTAATTGGATTTTCTGTGCAGTCGTCTCTTCGCGAGCCAAACGAAAGTACTGTAAACCGTTGACGTTCCTCGAGATGAACGCTATCTAGTCCACTTACTACGGTATGGAAAGGAGCCATTAACAACTGCCGGAGCTCCTAAGGTACTAAGGTAAGTAATTAGCATACTTGGAAAATTGATGTGTTATCTATCCACATATCAACACACATCCGCGGTTTGGAATCATTATTGACAACAACCCAGTTCTAAGCGTTCATGTCATGCTCAAAAGGGAGCGTATTGCACTGGGGTCATTTGAATTTGCTCGGACAATATTTACCGACAAGGCTAACCCTCAGTGAGCTTCACGGAGGTCGTCGGCCCCACCGAGGCCGCCTCCGACCACGGCCTCATTCGGCGTCGGGTATTTTATGGCCAGCAATCACTAGAGTGATCTGGGAGCGTAGTTATTGTGCACAAATTGAACAGTACGTAGTCTGAATATCTTGATACTCCTTGCTGTGTCGAATTTGCTCACATCGCTTACTCGGCAGCGGAAGCTACCTAGGTAAGGTAGCCAGCATGCGGTGGAAAGAATAATTGGCCAGCGGCTTGTTGATCAAGATCAGTCTGACCCTGAATATGCAGCGAAGCAACCTGCGGATACGGAAAGGCTAATCGTAATTATAATAGGTACGTACTCACAGAATAGCTACCCGTACGTAGTATTCCGTAGAAGTTCCTATTAAATACTGGCTACTACTCCGACCGCGGGCCAGCTGCTATGCGTTTCAACTCCCGAGACCGACGTCCGTCTTGGAGCCGACATCCGTCTTGGAGCCGACGTCTCCTTGAACTTCAACAGAGACCCCGTTGCATCCAGCACCGGGAAGAATCCCCCCGTTCGTCCCGTTCGTCGACCGCACAGTGTCACTAGCTCGAAGTGAAACGCGCTTACGAAGCGAGCAGGGGACCCATGAGGGTTGGGAAATTACGCATGCAGGAACCCGAGCTTGTACCTTGCTGATATTGTGCAGACTCTTCATTATGTTGATCCCTTGTTTTGATGGTCAACGTCTGAATAACCAAGTCGTTACGGATATTGTGTTAATGAAAAGATGGATCATCAGTGAGAGCATTCTTGTTCCTCTTGTGTGTTTGTGCGTGAGCAGAAGGGTTTCTGTACTCCGTATTCCGTAGGAGGACGGACACAAGACCACCGCATCGCAAACACTATACTCCGTAAAGGCAATTGTCATCCCCTTCCTGTAGGGTTTTCTACGTACATAGGATAGGAGGCTGACCGTGCTTTTCCAATGTCTTACATCTCGTCGTAGCTTGTAGAGTTGTGGATGTGCACTGCGATCGTGATCTCACGCATGCATATTCTGCATGTCGGCATGTCTGCCAACCTATGGGATCGCAAACAAACGTTTCTCCGCTAGAACACGCAAGAGCTACGGATAGGAGAAGCATGATCAGGTTCCTGACGAAACAGGAGAGGGTTTTCGAGCTGGCCGGGGTTGTGAAGTTACCCTGCGCGGTGGTGACATGGACACCATACTGCCGAGTTAGTTACCTTTCCCAGCTGCCGAGTTGGCTACATGAATGAAATAGCAACAAAGCCATATCGTTTCCTTTTTTACCGTCAACGGACCGCGCACAGGAGTCGGGTCGTTGGAGAAGATAGGACTGAGTAGGTAATTGTCGATAAAAGGGGTGGTCTGATGTGGCGTTCGATCAAGGTGAAGTGAAATCTGAGCTCGGGCTTGGGATGTCTCAGCCAGTCGCTTGTCAGAATCGATGTTCATCTCCTCAGCCAAAATTGGGTGGCTGCACGGGACGACGGTGAGAGGGTTGCATTCGTTCCTGCACATCCATTTTTGGACGGTTAACGTTGTGATGGCTGAGCTTCCTGTTTTTTGTGTTTGTGCGGCAACAATGCTGAGGCTGTTCACTTTGCGCAACTCACGTCGCAAGTGACGGGAGCCGGGCGGGACAAAGGCGCGATAAGACAGCCGAGATGACGGCGCAAACGCTAACAGAGGCTGGACCAAAGCTACAGGAAAGCAGTGAGAACCGGGTTTCTTTTTAAGCGGTTGTGCAGCAGAGACAACTTTCGAAGCAAGGAGGTCGATATTTGCGGTCGTGCAGGCGAGAGAACGGAGCCGACAACCTGTTCTTGGGATCCGACTGGGTTGGAGACGTGGAGGTCTTGACTCTAGCGCACGTGGAGATCAACGCGATTGGAGCCGACTGCTCTGCTGGTGAGAGAAACAATTGCTTAGAGGCGGGACAGCGAAATGGGTTCAGATTCGGTGTGAGGGGGAAGAAAGTGACGATGAGCTGCAGGATTCATGGAGGTTTCCTGGAAACGAAACACTATCCACTCTTGTAAGAAACATCGCTGACAACGTGTGACCTCAGCTGTAACACATTGTGCGTCGCTTCTGTACTATTTGTGAGACGGTGTTGAACGAGATCGAATTGATCATGACAAAAGTGATGATGGGACCAAAGAACGTGGTGTTGATGACACTGGCCAATCTCGAGCGGTCGCTGTGGGACGTTTAGTGACAGTACGTACCTAGCGACCCGTAAGTCTGACGAGAACCGTTGTTTAAGTGGTGGACGGGGGATCTTGGCGCTAGAAGCTAGGGGGCATGGGTACCCCCGCCAGAACCCGCTTTACCCCTGTTCTCCAAGATTAAAGACGCCAGGTGCCCTGGTAGGAAGAGAGGTACCTCTATCATACTAATGACGCCTAAGAGATACTTGAGCCAGTCGCCGTTATAGCGAACCGGTCCTGGACCATCCCCTTTGTGGCTTAACGCCAGCCGGCATCGCCATTTCCCTCTTGGTGCGGTCATGTTTGGAGCGCGAGCATGGGGTCCAAACACCAGACGCCGGCACCACCTTTGCCCACTCTGGCCATCCTCAGGTCCTTCACTTCTCTCACATCCCTGACTTTGTACCTGTTCCTACTCTGTTCTCTTCCCTCTTCGGAACCCGTTGCCCTCTGCCGTCGACGAATCCTCTCACAGGATAGGTCCATCCCGCGCACTGGCCGATCCCTCTTAAGCGATTCTTACTGCCCTGACGCCCCCCCTAATATCCTGGCCTGACGAACCGCGCGCCCTCCTCACCACCACTTGTTGCGCCGCGTCCGCTGCTCTGGCTCTGCGTTTCTCTGGGACCTCTCTTGTTTCTTCCCTTCTCCCCCTTCCCCCATCCGTGCTCTGTCAGCGTGCGTCTCGTCGCCTTGGCTCCTCTTAACTCCACGCACGCTCAACCAACTCGAGCCCGAACGACAATTGAAAGGAACGAGCTGCTACCTGAGCTCGTCTTCCTCCACGGGCCGCTTGTCGAGTGCCACCTTCCTTTAGTTCTCTCTTCACGACGCTCTCTCTTCCCTCGTGGAATTAATCGTAATCTAATCCTTCACCAACTACTACCGATCGTTTTTCTCGTGTATCACGAACTCAACTTTGCGCGTCGACATTTCGAGTTTCAGCCACACTAATCCCGCCATTCACTCGTTTGCCCAGGAGAGCAGTTTCTGGTTACGTCTAGAGTCTGCACTATCATCTCTCTGTCGACAGCTTTCTTCACGATTCAAGGCCAACCTCAACCTGACTCGGCGACGACAACCGACTATTCAACGCACCCATCCCGAGATCATCTCTCCCAACGACTATGACCTAGGCGTTTCCAAGTTTCACGACATAACCCATTTCCGCCTCTCTTTGCCGAACTTGAATGAAACTCTCTTCAACGTCCCAGATGGATGCGCCCAACGCGGGCCCTCGGCGGGCTCGACAACCACCGCGCAGGCCTTTGAGTGCAAAGAGTGTTGCCTTTGCCTTACTGTCCATCGCGCCCATGCTGGTGTCAGCTCAGGATTCGAATAACTGCATTTCTCTAAAGGGATCAGAGGCTTGTCCGGCGTTTGAGTCCGCGTCAATTTCCACCAACACAACCTTGATCGACTATTTGTGAGTTGACTCAACCGTCCAATACCAATTTTTATCTAACTTGCTTTTAGTCCATTCTTGCAATATGTATCGGATAGAGCGTCCTTCGACAATCAGCTCTCTAGCTACATCAAAACGGTATATGTGCAGGAGAAGTAAGTACCATATCCAAATTTGGTTGGAGAAACTAGCTCACATCTATACCAGATTTCAATCTTCGTTTGGATGCAGCAACCTCAACCTGAAGGATCCTAGCGACTTGTATGCTCGCTTCACAACAACCGTGCTGTGTAACTCTATTGTGCAGAACTCAATCGGCGCTTGTGGTCTCTCTGCCGCCGAGTCCCGACCACTCTGCGCAGATAGCTGCGCCGAGTTTGCCCAAAGCGAGGCTTATGTGACATCGGCCGACGACCTCTGTTCTAAGCCGTCAACTGATCTACTCAAGCTGATTAGAGCCGACTTCACTAACTGTGCCCTTCCCGGAGGCTCTCTTGATAGTGCAAGCTGTATTCCGGGTATCGACAATGAATCACAAAACTGCGGCTATGGTAACAGCACAGTAGGACTCTGTTCCTATTGTGGCTCGGGAGGTCTTAACTCGACCGACACCTGCTGCTACAACTCCAAGGCCGAGGAGCGATGCAAAGATGTAAAGCTTCCGACGTTAACTGCCACCATGACCTTTTCGCGGACGGTACCATCAGCTACATCGACCGGCACGAGTGCGGCGGGCGACGGCAACAATGATAACGAAAAGAGCGACGACAACGATGGCGGCAGCGGCGGTTTGAGCGGTGGAGCGATTGCTGGTGTTGTTATTGGAGTTCTTGCCGGTATTGGTTTGCTCGCCCTGGCCCTATTTCTCTGCCTCCGGAGGCGACGGAGGCCGAGCAGTCCAAAGGGCAGTATTTTCAACCAGCCTTCGCCTGCCAGACAAGGCCCCAACATGGCACAAACCACAGCAACCACCACCACCACCGCCGCCGCCGCTCCGCAGGGCTACGAGGTACTTCCAGGGGGCCGCATAGCACGTATGTCTGCCCTGGAAGGCCATTCTGGCGACTCGCCTTCCCATCACCGCGATAACTCGTCAACCGTTGGAGGTGTGGGTGCTGCAGCAGGGTATCGCCGCAGAGGTGTCGAAAACTCTTCATCAGACGAGTTTGGCGAAAGCCCGGAGTCAGAAAACCGCGCCGGAATCCTTCGACCACCGCCTCCCAAGCCTAGGCGGAACGGCTCACTGTCAAGTGGCTCGGCACTGGGGAGCTCCGTACCACAGTCCCCTGGATCGAGCGCAGGAGGGTTCTCATCACCGCAGGGTATGGCTAGCCAGCAGTCAGAACAACTCCCATTCTTCAAAGATTACTATTCTCAGGACGACATCCACCCTGGCGATCGAGTCACTGTTCTCTGGGCGTATCATCCCCGCGCTACGGACGAATTCACTCTGGAACGTGGCGATATGCTCAAGGTTGTGGGAATCTGGGACGATGGCTGGGCAACAGGTGTGATGCTCACAGAGCGGGCGGAGGAATGGGAAATGAGGCGACAAGCTCAGCGCGATAGCGGTGTTTCCAACGCATCGGGTCGTCGCGACAGCTCGCCGGTGGCAGAAGGCGAGATCAAGGCATTCCCCTTGGTTTGCATCTGTCTCCCTGAGCACTGGAGGAAGACAATCGAGGGCGACGGGTCCACTGAATCTGGTTCTAATGGTTTCAATACTCACTCGCCGCTCTCATGATTTTAATACAGTCACGACGTCTTTACTCTTGAATACGGCTCTGGGAGGCACATGTTGCTGGCGCATTGGCTATGGCGTTCTGGTTCTTTAGCGTTTTTGTTGGCACTCACAGTACAGCCTTCATCGGATATCCCTATACGCCCGCGTTATCGAACACTATCAATCTCGGCTTGCCTTTCGATTCTTGTTTTGCACGGGCCCTCGATAGAGGACGAGGACATGCCACCATCTGTGCCTCGCTGCTTCACTTTCTTTTCACCCTTGGACAAGTTTTACGACCGCCAGGACTCCTGTCCTCGTTTCAATTCTTGTGCTGTCTTATATACCCGGTGCGAATCACCAATGACTCTTCTTTTTTCGATCTTGCGGACGGTTGTGGCTAGGCCGGATAATGGTGTAATCGGGCCCAAGACGGCACGGCAGTTGAGGAGATGACGGGAGGATGAAGGAGTAGGCTCAGACCTGATGCTGATAGTTGAACCACCACATTCCTTACGCTTTCAAGGCTTCTGACGATGATGTTAGATAGAACATTCACTACTATAGAGCTCTTCAGCACCAGGCGAGCTTGACGCCTAACGATTTAGTTTTAGCGAAAGTTATCAACAAGCTTAGATTTGCCTGCCTCCCTGTGATGCTGTGGACATGTGAAGTTGAAAATACTACAGCAATGACGTCTATCAAAGACATGACGTCTATCAAAGACAGTTGAATTCCAGTTTCAAGTTCCACAGTCCCGTTGTCTCGTCTCAGATCTTATAACGTCGATCCGCCTGCCGCGGTGGAGTTGAACGCCGAGACAACAGCCCCACCGCGGGGTGTTCTTCATTCCTCATTGAAGAGGGGCAGCAGATGTGTGATTCTGAACTGTACGTATTGGTATACAATTGAAAGTTCACGACGAGACCAGTCCTCCCTTAACTCACCATGGCCGACATCAAGGCAAACGCAGAAGCCTTGGTCCCCAAGTTCAAGCTCGACCGCGTCCTCAATCAGGGTACGTAGTCCAGCATGTGCTCAGCCGCTTCTTCTGTCTAGCTCGCTGACCGTATCTTGTAGACCAAGCAGGCCGTCGCATTTCTCTCTACGGATCCATCGACGACAAGCCCGCCCTCCTGGTCCTCGAGCGCGCACCCTTCCCCGCCTCGCCAACCCACCTCGCCGACGTGCCCGCGCAGCTGGCGCGGGTGCAGAACTTGGGCATGAATGATATCTACCACTGGTACATGGCGCGCAGCGGAGCCGACGCTATCAAGCCTGATGACGCCGATTTCTTTGCCGATCTCAAAATCAACCTCATCTACCCGTGCACGGAGACACATGTCAAGAAGTACAGCAAGCAGGGCGTGCGGTTTGTGACCGAGACACCAGAGCTCTACAGGGACCACATCCGGCCATACATGCTGAGCAAGCGGGAGGAGGGACGACTCAATTGGGTGTTCAACATTATCGAAGGGCGCAAGGAGGTGGAGGACGTTATCTACAGGACCAAGCTGGGCGAGGCCGGCAACGAGGGCTTCCTCATGCTGCCAGACCTCAACTGGGACCGCAAGACGCTCGACGCGCTGCATCTGCTGGCGCTTGTCGAGCGGCGGGATATCTGGTCGCTGCGTGACCTCCGCAAGAAGCACATTCCCTGGCTGCAGCACATGAAGGCCCGGCTCATTGACGCGACCGTCAAGACGTACCCCTCCATCGAGCCGGACCAGCTGAAACTGTACGTGCACTACCAGCCCACCTACTACCATTTCCACATCCATGTCGTTCATGTTGGGCTCGAGGCGGGATCGACGCAAGCGACGGGCAAGGCGGTCGGGCTAGAGAGCATCATGGAGACGCTGGGCGCGATGGCGGGAGACGACGAGGCGGGCATGGACAGCATCGCAATGAGCTATACGCTAGGAGAGGCGAGTGAACTATGGACCGACATCTTTGAGCCGCTCAAGACTGCCGACGCAGCTTCTCGATCGCAATAACGAGGTCGTTGACGCCGGGGCCGTTGGGGCAGTCGCTCCACTCGCCGCCGTCTCGGATGCAGTAGATTTTGCCGTCGAGACGGATGGTGCAGCTCTTCGTCACGCCGGCCTGATAGAGTGATGGAATTAGCATGCATGTACTTTTACCCATGATTTCCAGAGTCGTAACGTACGTCTGCAGTCCTCTGGATACTATCGCGCAAAAGGCGCAAGCCATGACCGCCATCGTTCTTAACAGCACAGTCGTTCAGTTTCTGGAAATCGATGGCGTGCTCGAGGGCGCAGTCCTCGATGAGGGAGCGCTCGGGGATGTTCTCGTAGTCTCGGGTCAAGCACATGATGAAGCCAAGGTTGATCTTGGGGTCGGGGTAGAGCTCGCGGGCACAGAGTTCGATGATGTTGCCCATACACTCTGAAGGACCGTGCATACAGTCGACGCCGTCGTTGGCGGTCGGCCTAGAGGAGAGCAGAAACGTTAGCTCTTCCATAGGGGGCGAGGACTAGAAGGTAAAGATGGGGACCTAGGACGAGCATACCGGCCGATATAAGAGAGAGTAAAATTGACCTTGTCATGGACACGCTGCATGACGGGTAGAATCAGCTCCCGGAGGGCATCCTAGAGCACAATAAGTATTCGTCCTAGATAGCGTATATGATAGGAGGCCAAGTATTTACCCTGGTATCGGAACATTTGCTGATAATGTGTGCCTCGAGAGGAACAAGCTTGTCGGTGGTATCGATGGCCTCGGTCTTGGTATCGGCGAGGGGATCGGTAAAGCTGATGTCCACATCCGGAACCTTGAGATCGACGGGCTTATGAACGGAGAAGGGTTGCCACAACCAGAAGGTGTAAAGCGCAGCTATAACGAAGACTATGAATATAGTAGGCCGGCTGCGGCGAAGGGAACGGGCTGGGGACATGGCTCGCTGCGAAGTTCGTTTCTCATCCATTGCGACGGGGTTATTGATGATAGGAATCGTTGCGACTCTCTTGGTGGAGAGGCCGGGGCGGACGGAGGTGGAGGTGGAATGCACGTCATCACATACGCAGGATTGTTAATCCGGGCTGGGCTCATTGAGATTGTAATTTTACAATTGTACGAGGTAGATACTCAAGCTGGATAAATCAATTCTAGAGTTCAATCGGGAGCTGATGATACCTTCGTACCCTTTTCTTATTAAGTTTAATCAAGTCTGCACTTCAGTATCACATAGGTATATTTCTGGCTACAGCCTGCACTGATTCTTGCGTATACCTTCACCTGCCTTCTCTCCACTCTCGGCATGCCACTGCCCGCCACAGGCATGCCCTGTAGACGTGCTGCAAGTTACATGGGGACCCTTCTGCAGTCACCACGTTTCAGGGCGCCGTTCGCTTGTGCTTAGCGGGGCATGCCCGCTGGAAGAGGTCGACCCCGCAGTGAGTCGCATGCGTAGAGTGGCTGATCCATGCACTGATTGAGGGAAGAAACCAGGTAATAAAGATGCCCGGGCGCCTCCTGTAGTAATATTGCTTATGCATTACAAGAAAAGGGACCTTAGTTACCTGCTCATCACCAACGGCCTTGTTTGTGGGTGGTAGCGAGGTTTGTTGCTGTTGCGTCGGTGCGCAGCTTTCAAAGGTCACGGTCTCTCACGTCGGCCGAGTGGCTTCCTGATGTTGACGGCTTCCACTAATTGGTCTGATTCACACTTTCAACCTCGGATCTCCTGCTTATCAACTGACTCCCTTAGACACTTGCCACCTCGAACTCCCCTACCTATAAGAAACACTCTCTTCTTCTATATCTGGCGTCAAAGAACTATTTGCATACTTTGACTATCAGCAGCTCCCCCCTCTCGAGTTACGCTGACCGCCGCCTCTGCCCGATATCGACTTGAACGCAAACCTGTCATTCTGACGATGCCCTAGATTTAGGGCCACCAACGACACTCCATTTAAGCTTAACCCCAGCTCAATCATTGAACCTTACACTCATCATGGCTTCTGCAACTACCTCCACGATTGACGAGTTCTTGCAACCTCTCTCGGTGGACCTCGATAAGGCCCATTCGCTATCTCAACACTTTCTGCTGGCCTTTGAGAAGCTTGCCGCCGACTCGCAGAATCAGTTCCTACCCACGCCCATATCCGAGGCCATTCTACGACCAGAGGCTCAGAGAAGCCAAGGATGGTGAGCCCTTATGCTCCTCTTCTCAATCGAGACCATATCTCAATACTTGAGGACTTCTGGGTACTTTAGACTAACGCAATGGGTTTCTAGCCACCTGGCCATAGACATGTCAGTTATCAAACCAGATACATTTCTTACGCCTTGATTTGTGGCTGATCTGGTAGCAGAGGTGGTACGAATTTGAGAGTGGGCTTCGTTGAACTTGGAACCGAGGCCGCGTCATCTGCTGCGTCCAACGAAACCGATAGCCGTGTTGTCAATGGATCCGACAATACCTCCGGATCACCAAGGCGTATGCGGCGGCTGCTGGAAAGGTCCTGGCCTATTGATGAGCATTTGAAGAATGAGAACCCCGATAGCCTCTTTCTGTGGATTGGCAAATGCATCGCCGAGGTCGTTCACGATGGCTGCGAGACGTTGCACCTGCCACTCGACCAAGAAATGCCGCTGGGTGTGACATTCAGTTTCCCTATGGTGCAGCACTCGCTTTCGGAGGCAACACTCATGTCCATGGGTAAAGGCTTTGCCATCTCTTCTGATCTGGATCTAGGTGACCGCCTCACCGATGGATACAGCCGCGCAAAGTCACCTGAACTACCCCCTATCCGTGTCAAGGCGATTGCAAACGACTCTGTATCGACCCTTGTTTCTTTCATCTTCGATTTCGACGAGGCTACGAACCGACGGGCCGCCATGGGCCTGGTTCTAGGCACAGGATGCAATGCCACGATTCCGTTGAAACTGAGTCAACTGCATCCGAGTAAGCGCCTACCAAGCGTTGTTGCCCGGCCGGAAGAGCAGGTAGAGGACGTCAAGATTGCGATTAATACTGAATTGAGTATCAACGGCACCGCGCCTCCTCTCTACGAGGTAGGGTTGGTGAGCCAATGGGACAAGGTACTGGATTCTCAGAACGAGTTGCCCGGCTTCCAACCGCTCGAGTACATGACGGCAGGGAGGTACCTGGGCGAGCTTGGGCGCATCATGTTGGTCGACTATATGGCGAGACACTTGGGGATTGCTGCAGAGACGTTGCCTGCAAAGCTTCTGCAAAGACACGGTCTCACAACAACGTTCCTGAGCCACTTCAAGCCCCTCCGACCATCGATCCTCCTCGCTAGCCTCCAAAAAGAATTCCCCGAATCGTCAGGCTCGCCACCATTCGCCTGGACTGAAGACCTGGCCAGGTCTCTATACCACATTGCCAAGGCCATTGAGATTCGGGCTGCTGGTATTGTGGCCGCGGCGATATTGGCCTTGCTGACGCTTGCAGGGGAAATTCCCCAGCAAGGTTCGAACGCTTTGGGTCAGGATCACGAACTCGGCGTTGGTTACACGGGCGGATGCATCGTCCACTTCCAGGACTACTTGAAGGACTGCCAAGAGTTTCTGGACCAGTTGTTGCGCAAGCGCTTTGGCAACCAGAGCCCATTGAGAGTGGTACTGAGCCCGTGCCACGACGGTGGTGTTACGGGAGCCGGTATTCTCGTGGCGGCAACATCATTGAGCAAGACGATAGAGAAGTAGAAGGTGGTTGGGTTGGGTTACATAGATGGAGGAGTTGGGGGCGGCTGGTCCGCTTCGGTAATAACGAGGGGTTACGATAATGTGAGCGTAGCTATGAGACATGGGGGTCCGGTGTAGGAGGGGAAAGAGAGAACTCGAGATAAGCATGACTGATAATTGAGTTTATAGAAACAAGAGAATTCTCACGAGTCGAGGCAACTTATGGTTCCAAGTGGGCTTGACTAACTTGGAGTTCTCTGAAACTATTCCGGGCTGTAATACCCATACAGTCAAGTCAGGCTTACGGTCATGTTTCTCGTGAGTTGAGTCGCCCGCCGAGAGACACAACAGACTCATCCTTGAAGATTCGAGGCTCACACTGATATAAGTCGGCCGAGCTTCGCGCCGAACCGTCGTGGGTTTGCGGGGCGTGCCTACCGTAAGGTAATCTGCAAGCAAGTACGCAGGTGCTGCAAGCCTTCCCTTCCCGAAAAGTCTGCCATCACGACAACGCCGGTGACTCCACCCCCAACACCTCCTGACCTGTTTTTTCGACCCTCATTTCCTCTTTTCACTCTTGATTTCACTCGGCAATCTTGTGATAGAACCAATCGCTTCTTGTTTTCCACTCATCATGAGTCCGTTCCACAGAAGCTCGGATCCTCGACACTCGGCCGTGTCACCGGCCCCTCCTGTATCGGAAGCGGGCCGTCTCTCCTCGCCGGTGCCGGTTCCGGTACGGGCTGACGGCCGGGGAGTTGACGACGACAGCAGCGACGAGGGCTTGGTTGACCCGACCGTGTTTGAGGCCTTGTCTAGGTCGTTGACGACTGGTGGACACTTCTTGCAACCCGAGTCATTAGAGAGCGCCATGCTACGGCCTTCTGTCTCCAACCCTAGTCCTCGAGTTCACGATGAGGAGGAAGAAGTCTTTGACGAGAACCTTGATGAGGACCTTGACGAGGGCCTTGATGATGGCGGACCTCATGAAGAGTCTCCTCTTATTCATCGCCGGCGTCTTTCATCTACGGCGCGTTCTGTGACTTCGACAGCGACTAATGCAACGACTGCCTCATCGCCCTTCCTGAACAACACTTCAACTACACGCTTTTGGTTCATATTCTCCCAAATCCTAGCTGCGTACTTCATTTCCTGTTTTGACGGTACAATCATGGCGTCCTCCCACCCGGTTATCACCTCTTACTTCAATGCCTCCAACTCAGCCTCGTGGCTCTCGACTGCGTTCCTGCTCACCTCGTCAGCATTTCAGCCGCTACTGGGACGTCTTTCAGATGCTGTTGGCCGAAAGCCGTTATTTGTCGGTTGCTTGGGTATCTTTGCTATGGCCACGATGTGGTGCGCTGTTGCTGGAAGTATCGAGAGCTTCATCGCGGGAAGAGCATTTTGTGGAATTGGCGCAGGAGGTGTCATGACGCTGGGGAGCATCATTGTGAGCGACCTGGTACCCATTGAGTGAGCCGACCTTGTATTTCCACGATAACCCTTTGCTATGAGTCGGAGCGTGGCGTATTGCAGTGATACTGACACCCTCACTAGAAACCGCGGTGCATATCAATCGTACATCAACATGAACTACGGTGTTGGCTCAGCCCTGGGCGCTGCCACCGGAGGTGCCATGGCTGACTACCTGGGTTGGCGATGGGAATTTGGTGTTCAGGTGCCTCCGCTGATTCTGTGTATGGCCGTCGCCTGGGTGGCGATTCCGGATGACCTGGGTATTGAAGGGGAGAGGAAGGGCGTGTGGATGGCGCTCAAAGAATTCGATTTTCGTGGTTCATTGCTTCTTACGGTTTCAATAACGTTTGTCATTCTGGGCCTGGTAAGTTGTCACTTAGGAGATATGGTTCTTGATGCTAACGAGGTGGTGAAAGAATCTTGGAGGCAATGTCCTGCCATGTAAGTGCTGCAGCTCTCCTTTATCTTGGCAGATTGTAACTAATAGTTCACAGGGTCACATCCCTTCGTTATCGCCTCGCTCGCCATCTTTGCCGTCCTATTTCCAACCTTTCTCTGGGTTGAATCATGGGTTCACAAGCCCATCATGCCTCTGTATCTGATCCGCCACGCTCCTCGAGCCAACCTGATCTTCTCCAACGTTATCGCCGCGCTGCTGACCAACTCAATCCTGTTCAATATGTAAGCCACCCTCAATATCAGAAACCCTCTAGCCTCGAATACTGACAGGCAAATCCAGCCCCTTGTACTTCCAGGCCGTCCTCCTCACCAGCGCCACCTCCTCCGGCCTCCGCCTCATCATCCCCACTGCAGCCGCCTCCATCACTGGCACCCTCGTCGGTTTCGCCGTCACCTGGACCGGCCGCCTCAAGTGGCCCGTCCAAAGCGGCACCATTTGCCTCCTCGCCGGCACCATGGCCCTCTCCGCCCTGCGCCGCGACCTCGCTCCGCCCGTCTACCTGCTCATCCTGCTCCCCTCGTCCATCGGCCAGGGCTTCCAGTTCCCCGGCACTTTCATGGCCGTCCTCGCAGCGTCAGCGCAGACTGAGCAGGCCGTCGTCACCAGCACCCTCATGCTGTGGCGCAGTCTCGGCAATGTTCTCGGCGTCGCGAGTAGTAGCCTCGTTGTCCAAAATGCCCTCCTGTACTACCTGGACGTATTTGTGCAGGGAGATGAACGTGACGAGGTGATTCGTCGTGTGAGATCTTCCGTTGAAGAAATACTCAAGCTGGAGCCCAAGTACCGCGAGCAGGTTGTCTTGAGTTACGAGGCAGCGTTGCGACTTACTTTTATCTTTTGTACAGTGTTGGCGCTCGTTTCGGTCTTTTTAATTGTGCCTATCAAGCTACCTCGTCTGGGTGTTAGAAAGCATAGATCGAGATAATTGCACGCGGAAAAGATACCCACCTATAATTAGGAACTCAAAAGGAGGACCATTGAAGCAGACTATAAAACGATACCATCAGGATAGTAAACCAGATTGTCAGGATTAGACTCAAGATATGCCACCTTTGATTGACCCCTATTGTACACCGTGAATGCCACCTAATGAACCCCATTGACTCCATTTGCCATCAGTGAATCCAGCTCCTCCTTGGCCTTCCTGTACTCCTCTTGGGACTCTCTCTCACGCTTGCTAACAAAGCCCACCTCATCACGCAGCGCGTTCAGTCGCCGCTCGATGGCCACGTCCTCCGAGATGGCCAGGGTCTTGAAACCAGCTAATGCAACGCGAGCCTTCTCCAGGGCCTCTGATGCGCCGCCCATCTTGTCACGTAGCATCTTTTGCCGCTTTTGGTAACCGCCGAGGTGAAGTGAAAGCTTCTTCTCCAGCTTGGCGCCCTGCTCAGCTGAAGCCATGATGGCATCTTGAACAGACTGGAAGATGATTAGTACAGTGTTACATGAGTCGAGGTTGCCAAGCAAAACTTACATCAAATGCCGCCTTCATGGCTGCCCCTTGCTCTTCCTCGTCATCATCGTTGTAGCAACCCAGGCCTAGGAGCAGCGAGCTGCTCGCACGGGCTTCAAATGCAGTCTGGATATCTTGAAGGCTGGGAATGGGCTTTGTTTCTGACAGGATCAAAAGACGAGCCTCAGCAAGGGCATCGTCGTTGATGTGCTGTAGTGGCCGAGGCGCTCCGTCGACCTGGCCGCCTGGGAGTGGATACTTCATCGCATCATTAGCCATGAGGGTTGCCGACTCCTTGGCGATGAGTGACTCGGCGTCATTAGTGATGCTGCTTGCTTTTTTCAACAAATCGGGCAGATTGACACGAAAGGGCCTGGGAAGGTTTTTCTGCAGGACTTGAGTGCGTCTTCGGAACTCGAGAGCGTCTTCGGCCTCTCGTCTCTCGCGTTCTCGACGGTCGCGCTCAGCAGCATCTTCTTCGCCCCTATCATCAACCTGCATAGCTTCCTTCTCTTCGTCCGGGATATCAAATTCCCATTCCGTGTCTTTCGGCTTGGGAAGAGAAGCGAGACCCGACTTCAGCTGGTTACGCAAAGCCATATCCCTCATCCTGATGTCTCGAGGAGTAGCAGAAACGATGGACATGCCGTCATCCTGGTTCAAGGAGAGCGTATCTCGCGGTGTCCGCATGGGTGTCTGTCCGGGTTGACGGGGCGTTGCACCTACGCCGTCTTGCCCCCTGAGAGGAGTGGCCATCGGGTTGGGCGTCGAAATCGTCTGTTTCCGAGGTGCAATTCCATCAAAGCCAGTTGAGGATGCACCTTCGTGGAGAGGAGTATTCTCGCCGCCTAGAAGAGCAGACTTGGTCTCGTTAAGTGCTCGGATATTTCGAATTTCGTTGGCGATATGATCTTCTTGCTCGGGTGCCTTCGGTGTCCGAATGGGTGCATTCGAGGTGAGGGTAGAGTATGTGTTGACAAGTCCTCGAGTGGCGTCGTTTTCACTCTCTCTCGCTCTCAAATTGGCAGCCTCGCCCATCTTGCCCATCTTGACGATATCTTCCAGCTCACCCTCGCCGACCTGAGGGGACGGTAGGACCAGCGAGCGACGCTTGCTGCTCTGCTCAGCTTCTCGGATCTTTTGAAGCTGACCGGCCTTCAAGGCGGCCTTGAATGACTCTGATGCCCCGTCCTTCTCGTTTTTCCTTCGCTTTCGGTCGTTATCCTCCTCGCCCTCGCCCTTGCGCTTGCTGGCCAGCTGTTGCTTCCGGGGGTCGAAAGCTTCGCGCTGCGCCTCGTTTTGTGCCATCTCCTCTGACGTGTCGTAGAAACCAGTCAAAGCCTTCCGCTCAAACGGGATGTCGGCATTGTAGTCCATCTCACCCTGCTTCCGGGTCGTGACCTTGATGTTGATACCGGCCGTCTTGAGCTCTCGCCTCTTCTGCAGGGCAGCAAGACGTCGAGATTCCTCCTGCTGACGCTCTCGTGCCTTTCGCTTGGCCTTTTTACCCTGTGTGTTGGCCAAACGGGCACGAGCCTCGCTCAGCATCTCCTTCTCGTCCTCATCGAGATCGATCGTGTCGGGTCGTGCAGGCTTCGTCTCAGGGTCGGGGTCCAGCTCGCCGGGACGCAGTCTCCTCACGTCATCAGCACTGGGCGCTTGTGTCTCGCCTCCCTCCGGACCCATCAGCCCAAGGCTAGAAGATTCTCGCGCCTCGGCTTCATCGAGGAGCTTCTGGTATCGTTCGAGGCACTGGTTCGCGGTTCGGCCAACAATAGGAGCAATCGTGCGCCACTGAGTGGGCATAATCTTGGCGAGATGAAGCAGCTTCTCATCTTCCTCCTTGCTCCATTCGATCTTCTTGATGCTAGGGTCGAGCCATTCGCTCCACCGGGCCTTGCACTGCTTGGGGGTCTTGCGCGCCAGCAGCGACGAGACGCGGGCCCATTGATTAAGGCCATACTTGGAGACGGAGGCCTTGAGGATTTCATCCTCGATATTCGTCCACACGCCTCCCTTGACGACGGGCATCGTGGCGGTGTTTGCTGGAGGCGCGTTGTGTGAAGATGGATGCGATGCAGCCTTGCCTAAGCTGCGGAACACGCTTTCCTGAAAATATGCAAGGCAAGGTAAGGCTTGCATCACGGCGCGCATTTGAGAATTGCTGAGTAACGAATGTACGGCTTATGATTGGGCGCTGTCGAGCTCCTGGAAGCCCCACATTTAGATGGTGTCATTACCGTACCCAAGAGCTTAGAGCTTGGTACAAAGCACCTCGTACGCGAAGTCGAGAAAAAGCTGAGGTACGTATAAGAATAGAACACTTGGGAAATGAGAAATGAGTTCCCTGCTCAAGTTTTCGGTAAGCTTGGATTGATTTTGGTTGGATGCCTAGCTCAAAGTCATCTACTCATGTTTGTGTTGATATTGGAACCGAACTGCACGGAATACCAAAGGGTGTTGTCCAGCTATCACGGACAGTCTTTTTAAATTCAGTTCGACTGTTGATAGATTACAGCTGAAGGCTCATTTTTTACCTTCCAATTACTCAGGATTTCCTCTCGCTGCAGTGCCCTGTCCTATGATGTCCCTGCCTCAGTTGAAGCAAAAAGAATAGAGTCAATCCAATCTAGACTAGTACGTAGACAAGTTGGAAACATGCTGACATTTATGTAGAAACCTTATCAGACTCGCTCTCTAATGATTTATAACATTCCTCTGAGCCCCGAGCCACGCCGCGCGCTTAATCCTTCAGCTGCGGACTTTGCGGAGGAGCCGGTGCGATGGGTTGCCGAAGTCCGAAGCTCCCACGTATCAGCCAACGAGGGGGAAGCGTCACACAGTCACGCCCGCAAAGCTCTAGCTTATCAGTTAGATCTTGGCTGCATGCTCGGGGGAGTGAGTGCGTCATCGATTTATCAACCTAGAAGCTCTCAAGCTGTACGGAGTAGGAGTAGCTTGGTGATACAGTACAGTGATGGAGCTAAGGATGGCGACAACGAAACACGCTATTCGGCACGAGTCTTTCTCTCAAGACGGGGTATGCTGGATCGCATTGAAAACTATGGAACGTTGTCAAAACCTAGTTTCGTTGTTCCTTGATAATTGGAGCCATGGCTTTCCGATCTGCGTTGTCCAGCTCTAGACCGTTAAACTGCCTAGCGGAAATTGGCCCTGGCGACTCCACCTCGACCACCACTACGGCCATGGACTTATCATGGATCTAACGTTCCCGATGTCCATTATTAATCCTTCCTGTTCCAACAAGTCCTCCTCGTCATTGTTACGTATCTCATCCTGCTGGAGCGGCACAACCTTCGCTTCCTTTGAGCATGAAGACACGGATGTTTCGGCGATAAACCTCTAAACTCGTCAACACTGCAACTTCTGTTCATCTTGCATCCCGCGCTTTCTTGGCCATGCCCTCGCGTCTACCTTGACGACATCAGGCTTCTCAGCCGACTTGTGCTGCGCTCGACTCCAATTTCGAATCGAAACCTTCCATTGTATCTAAGCTCGCGCGCATTCGATCGGCCATGACAAAAGCTCAGAGTTCCCGTGCGGACGCGATCGTCGATACGTCCGAAACAACAGGGTTGCTGGCTGCCAGCGACTCCGAAACTCGAGATGGCGACAGCATAAACTCCAGTAGTGGCGGTTGGGATGGGTATAAAGACTTTGAAGACTTGCCCTGGTGGCGCAGGCCCTCGGTACGCTTTGAACCGTCTTCCGGAGCCCTTCTGCATCCCAGTTCTGACTGTACTCGTAGGCCTACTGGCTGCTCGGTCCTTATGCCATTTTTACACTCGCGTTTGGAGGTGTAATTGTGCCCAAGCTCAATCTGTAAGCTTCTTCTGTGGCCGCTCAAACGCGTGCATGTATTTGTATTTGGTTGCTTACCAAATACTCGACAAGAATCCTCGATCTTGTCTGCAAACAATACTTTACCGACAGACAGACGCATAATCCAGATATGATCTTTGACCCAATCTTGCTTGGGAGCGACAATCCTCAGTGCAAGATCCCCGAGGTCCAAAGGAACGTGGCGACATTCATGCTGGTCATGAACTTTGTCACAGGCATCTTGAGTGCTGTCGTCGCACCTAGAATTGGTCACTTGTCCGACAGATACGGCAGGACACGCCTCATGGCGCTCGCTTCCGTAGGCGGAGTCCTGGCCGAGTTTGTTACAATCCTCGCAGCCCGGTTTCCCGAAGTAGTCAATTATCGATGGCTGGTGCTGGGCAGCATTTTTGACGGTATGACAGGTTCGTTTACAGCCGGGAGCATCATGGCCCAGTCCTATACGAGCGACTGCACGCCGCCCTCGAAGCGCGCTGTGTCCATGGGCTACCTGCATGCCTGTCTCTTCACGGGACTCGCCTTTGGCCCTCTGCTGGCTGGGTACTTTGCCAAGTGGACAGGCAGCCTGCTGTCCGTCTTCTACGTTGTCATGGCATGTCACATCGCATTCATGCTGTTCATCTGGCTTGTCGTTCCTGAATCGCTGTCCAAGAGGAAGCAATTGGCGGCCCGTGAGAAGTGGGACAAGGAGCTGGAAATGCGGCCGCCGGGCTCGGGATCCTGGTTGACTGCTATCCGAACCGCGAATCCATTTGCGCCCCTGAAGATCCTCTGGCCTACAGGTCCGGGAACATCACCTGCTCTTCGCCGCAACCTACTGGCACTTGCTGTTGACGATGCTATCATTCTTGGGGCGCCCATGTCCGCCGGGGCCGTCACTATCCTCTACCTCGAATCCACTTTTGATTGGGGCAATTTGGAAAGCTCCAAGTATGTTTCGGCCTTGTCCATGGTTCGAGTTGTGGTACTTATGGGGATCTTCCCCATCGTCAACTACTTTGGTCGCATACGTCCTGCAGCTCGACGCCGCCGCGAGTCCGGAGTGGCTGCCGTGGAGAAGAATGCCGGAGCAGACAAGCTAGATGTCTGGGTTCTTAGGATTGCTCTCATCTCAGATGTGCTGGGATCTCTGGGATACGTCCTTGCCCGCTCAGAAGCAGTCTTTGTTGCTTCAGGTATGATCACGGCTCTGGGCGGACTCGGCAGTGCGACTAGCCAGGCCATGATCAGCAAGCACGTTCCGTCAGAAAGAGTAGGCCAGCTACTCGGAGCAATTGGTATGCTGCATGCTCTGGCGAGAGTGCTTGGCCCGGTGCTGTTTAATGGCTTATACGCTGCGAGCGTTGGACACTTCAATCGGGCCATTTTTGTCTTGCTGGCAAGCACATTTGGAGTCGGCCTGGTAACGAGCTTTTTAGTCAGACCTCATGGTGAGTACATGATCTATTATAATGCTTGGTGAGTGCGAGAACTGACAGCTCTGCAGTCGTATGGGAGGACGAACCAGAAGAGGAGAGGGCACCTTTAAATCCTAGACGGGAGTCTTTCGACACGACCACTGACCAGCTTCGTGTTGACGAAGATCAGCTCAGGTTTCAGTAGGTAGCTGGCTATTCTCTTGAATACGAAATGCATTTCATGGTAGATAAACATGCTTTACGAAGTATCTATATGGCTGGCGAGGTTTACGCATAGGCGAATTACGCATAGGCGAAAGTGGAGCAATTCAGTACGACCGAAGTCGCAAAAGATACACGAGGCAATCGAATAAAAGGAATTCCAATGAGAACCTGAAACCATGACTGTCAATGACTGTCAACGTGAATGTCATGCGAAGCATCTTTGCATTTGCTCGTCTGCCGTGTTAGACAACTGGTCAGAACAAGCCGGGTCGGGTGGGTCCCGCAGCAGCCTACCCCATACCTACCGGAGCTCGACTCATCCATGACATCAGCGTCTTCCATCAACCTTTGCTTGCTGTACGTACTGTAACTTCATTCACGACACCACAAAAACTGCATCGGAACCTCTGGAACCTCGCGCATCAACTCAATTACTCGAGCACGACTAAAGACGACACATCGTCTCACGAGCCACCCCGCAACTCTTCCAATTGGAGCATGCTGGCGTCCAGGGCTTCGATAGCGGCTACAAGGTCATTCGCGGCGGGTCGTTCTGTGAGAGGCATCATGACTGTGGCTGGAACAGAGGGACGGGCCATCAAGTTTGGGCCCTTTGAGGTGACAAACCAGGTAAGTCGATGGCTCTATGCGTGACCTGGCCTGATGATTGCAAGGCCAGTCGAGGCCATTGATTCGATTCACTCGCAATCTTGGCTTTGTACGCGATGCCCTGGTCGTGCTCTCATCTCTTAAACCCGACATGATCAATTTTGACAATACTCCTAGGTCTTCCTCACAACACCCTACTCCTTCGCCCTAGTCAACCTCAAACCCCTCATCCCAGGCCACGTCCTAGTCTGCCCGCATTCCCCCCACAAACGCTTAACAGACCTCACCCCCGCGGAAACAAGCGACCTCTTCACCACAGTGCAGCTCATCCAGCGCCTGCTCGCGCGCGCCTACTTCCCCTCTCCGGAGCCCGAGGCCGGCAGCTTCTCAGTCGCGGTGCAGGACGGCGCCGACGCCGGCCAGACGGTGCCTCACGTGCATGTGCACGTGGTGCCGCGGACGCCCGGCGACATGGGCAGCCCGGATGCCGTGTACGTCAAGATGGCCGGGGAGGACGGCAATGTTGGCGGTGCGCTGTGGGATCGCGAGATGGGGGGCAGACCGCAGCCCGGGGGTGGGCTGAGGAGGGTGGATGACGAGGACAGGAAGCCGAGGACTAAGGAGGAGATGGTGGAGGAGGCGGAGCGGTATGAGTTGATTCTCAAGGACATGGGCGTTAAGTGATGGCCAAGATTAGATGTAACAGTACTGTATCGATTATAGACCTTGGCGAGATAGAATGCTATTACAGAGGCAAAGAGACACAAACATGGTGCTTCTAAGCTCTCGTAGCAACACTCAGCAATTCAAGTTATCTGCGAAGAACAGCGGCAAAAATATGTTACCAAGGACGACAAGATTCTAGTGTTCTGGTACGAGGAGAGCGACATTTGCACTGGGAGAATTGCGCCTAGTCTTATACCCTAGTGTCATACGCCGTGCATAGTAGGACGGGGCAATTCTCTCCGGTGTCCGCGACGCCACGAGTAACTGGCAGTCAATCAAGGTATCACCAAATCCGCCTCCAATATTGCAGCGAGGAAAATGCTGTCCCACAGACTTGCCGAGATTTCAATGGCAGCCTCGCCACTGCGACTGAAACGTTATCATCATTGTCTATGCGCGAGACCCAGGACGTTTAACTTCAAGCCCACCTTATCAAGCATGCTTAAAGACGGAATTCTAGCATTAGCTCGCTCTTACAGTTTCAACGTTGCGACAGCCCGTTGAAGAGATAAGGCATAGGCCAAATGATAAAGTTCTATCAACAGTGCGGTGGCTTACGGCTAGATGGCGTCAATCTATCCCAAATGAGGCGTCAGCCCAGCCCTAATTGGCTCAACGGCCAAAACAGCCAAGTATTGAGGCCAAAGGGGACGGGAGCCCAACGTCAGCCCGAGACAATCAATATTCTGCTGATGGTTTCGGGGAGTTCGGGCAGGATCAAGGACGCCGCATCGGTGCACAGCGATGAAGTCGTTGATGCGCGCGACCAGGGACACGCCCAAAGATGCGAAGAAGAAAGGCATTGAGAACCCGAAACTGAATTGTTTGAACGAGGATTGACTTGTCCTGATGCATGCACCTGAATGAGACTGCAATCGTCCGCTATCCGGAAATTGGGATCCAAGGCCAAGCGGTGAGCGCAAAGAACACACAGAATAGGATGAGGTGAAGCACTTCGGATTATATCCAGTTTCGATCGGACATGGTTGCCGTATCCAGCCTCAGCTCAGTTTTGTTTACTTCGGCAAAGGAAGAACCGGGGTCGACCCCGCGAGGGGCACAAGCCAACTTCGCATTGCGGGGTGCCAGATGAAAGGGGGCCAGGTCATATGCCTTGACTGGTAGCGTGCGGACCATCGGCGCAATATGAGGCAGAGGCTCGGAAATGGGCGGAGCTGGCAAAATGGATGGCTATCAAAAGTGCTAGGCTGTCACGCGAGTCAAGTTCAGCTCGGTGAGCCAGTCGAGGGCCCGACCGGAAATAACGGAAGGACGTGAAACAGATAAAATTTGTACAACGATTCTTTATTGGCCACGGTCAACTCCCATATCCCAATCAGCCGCTGTAACGGTCAGATCAGCCGGGAGGCTGGTGAGACGTTGTTGATTCCTTGCTTAGATGCTGGGCGTCGAAGCAAGCCGTAGCCGTGTTGATGGTGTGTCGTTGAAATAGCCCCACTATGACGGGTGGAGCCTGCTATGGAAGGCGGGAACTAGCGCAAGCATTTTTTTAGCCGCTTCGGTAAATGCATACATACCCTGAGGGTGCAACATACCTGAGGGTGCAGTGGTGGGTCACGTTCAGGTCCGGTCACCGGTGGGCCGAGACAGGTCGATTTCCGGCGGCTCAATGCGTGCTCCGTACATGGCGCAACAAGACGGAGGAAGCGGGAATCTGTGAGAGAGCACGAGGATAGGCTGAGGAGTCGATGGACCACGCGATATGTGCTTCCCCGCATCAAGGATAGAAGGCCTCTTCTAAGTCGGAGGCCCCTTTTATTCTCCGGCAGTCCATCGGTCATGGCCAGGCTCCGAGGGAAGGATTGACGAAAAGGCGGTGGACGTTGGCTGGTCTGGTTGCGCGCTACCATCGAGGCCTGCCTTATGAGCTAGAAAGAGCTGGTGACTCGGCACGGAACACCATCGGCGTTGGACCATGGAGGTCCTGGAAATTGCATGGAACCATGAGCGCAGCATGCAGGTCAACAACTGGTGGGTCGCAACACCAGGCAAGGTGATCTGCGAGATAGGGAGCTTGGCTGCTCCTTGCTCACCACCCAATTCAATTCATCCGAGTGAGCAAGATGTTGGTGGACCTGTGCGGTGCGACGACGATTGCGACGACGGTGAAGCAGAAAACGGCCCGATGCTTTAGGAAAACGCTTAAACAATACGCAATTAGAGGCCAGATGGGGAAGATGATGACGAGATGGGATTCTGGGAAAGGGAAATAAATTACCAGTACCTTAGGTGAGGGGACGGGAAGAAGGAAAGATGGGTGGTTGGCGTCAAAGTTCCGGAAGCCCAGTGAGCGATCTGGATGGCTTCAGAAGGATCAGACGGATCAGATGGGTCCTTGATAGCAAACGACTTGCGCGGTTGCAGGAAACGAGGCAGCGGGCGCAGCGCACAGACTCCCACCATGATGATAATTGAAAGCGCCAACAAACCAAGCCAAGGTCCAAGGTTGCAAGGTCGCACGTTGCAACGACATCATTCTCCCACATCCAACAAGTGAGCTTCCGGTTCTAGGGGCGTGGCTTTCAGGGTCGTTCTATTTCTTTGTGCTAGGCAACCGTCGACGAGACGCCGCTCGTCCAAGTCCTCCTCGATTCATGACTTGCCCAAGTGAAATCTGAAATCTGATACTAGGGAGATACGGGATGTAATCCGACACCGACGTTGTTGAGCCGCATCCGTTCAATTCTCCCAGTGGACGTATGATTCCACCAGTAACGGAGCTTCACCGGCACTGCAAAAAGTCCGTGGTATCTCATCAAGGTCTTGACTGGCTGTCAGGTCTGGTGAGCTGCATGGGACGATCTAGGTTGCCTGGATCGAGGCAGTGCCTCTGCATCTCGAGCAGCAGCAGCAGCAGAGAAGCGAGAAACGAGGAGGGGAGAGAAATTAGAGGGTGGTCTGTTGTTGTGACCAGGCCAGGCAGGGCATGGGGCATTTGTGCCGGACAAGCAGCGTGAGATTGGATTGCTGGGGCCTGGCAGCTTGCATGGCGCGTCACGGCCAAGCCGTGGACTTGAGTCGTTGCGCAGCGCATCTAGAATTGATGTTACGAAATGAATGGTTTGAGCAACGGTATTGCGAGGGCCCCGGTTATCGGCTCCGACAGCAGCAGCGAGAATTTTCAAATCCAGGGTGGCGGGTCACAAGCAGGCAGGAGGATGCGGCCAATCATTGGGCAATTCGATATTCGAGTACCGGATAAAGCCATAGGCTAGAAGCATTGGCCCACCGGTAATCGACATTCACTGTCAAGCGCGCACAGGCCAAGGTGGCACGGACATTAACGGTCAGCATGTCCAATCATGAGTCGTGATACACTAGCTGCATGCAGAATCCAGGTTCTCGCAGTTGACCAGGACAAGCTCCCGAAGCCCCCCGGCCAGGACCAACTTGGCCAAGCACCAAGATACCAATAGCATCCCCATCAAGCTACTTCGGCTCCGTCCAGCGATGGCTTCATTCCTACTGTCCTACTGACCAGCCTGCCGACAGCCCGACCGTTGTGCTGCGATGGTCCGCACCTTAGGGGAGAAGGACGAGAGGAGTCCACTTGGCGTCACGAGACACCTCCCACCTGGCGGCAATCGCACGACAAAGAACGAAGAGATAAGACCCAAAGATAGGAGAGCAAACTCCGTTTCCACCCCAGGCCTTGTGGTGATGAGTACGAGGCCTTGGAAAGAGGAGCGACGAAAACACCAGAAATGTTTTACTAACATAATCACAACTCCCCGAACTGAGCTAAGCACAGTGATCAACGTTAAAGAGCAAGGAAGTATCTTGCGTCCAGTCCCCGCCAGACTCCAGCAGCTTTGTCGGCGCGGAGCTGTCTCACTCTGACCGCGCCCGGGGGTTGTCCACAGGCACTTCCAAGCTTCCAAGGTTCTTTTCCCGCCATGCCATGGCTTGACTTTCTGTCTGTCTGCAGCGCACTCCGTATGCAACTCAGCAACAAGTGCTCGCTTTTGCGATGCCCCACATGCTGCAAACGAATCTTCCATTGTTACGTACCTTACTTGTCCCCGCCGACCTTATCGGACATGTTCCAAGGTTCAAGTTGACTTGACAGGTAGCGGTCTCGGTCTCCACCAAGAGCCGTCGCCGCACTTACACGGGTTCCTGCTGCCCACGGTTCAAGGTTCAAATATTTCGTCTCCCACCCTCTTCTCCGTGACTGACTTTTCCCTACAACTAACTCACTCAGCTTCAAAGCAGTTTCAATCCATCCTCCTTCCAGTCGTTTTTTCTTGACTGTGATTGCACTGCTGATCTCCAAGTGATTCTCGCTCTCGTGGTTGAATTTTCCTGCTGCCACCACGCAAACGAGCGTCTGCTGTCTTCCCACTCGGTCACCCCGAAAACACCAAAAAGCCATCCATCACCTTGGGATACCGTCCTTTGGTTCACATTCCCGCCAACCCTCAACCAAACCCTCACTCGTGAACTGTTCATCCCGAGCCCGTTGCCTACTCATACTCATACCCATACCCCAGGCTTTGCAGCGTTTGGCCTTGAACTCCACCCGCCTCAGTGTGTTTGACTGTTTGGTGTTTGCTCCTGTCCGCTGTCCGTTGCACCAGCAGCCATGGGCGTCTTCCAGTTAGCCGGTCCTCGTAACCCGGATGCCTTCCCGGCTATGCAACTCTTCCTTCTCGGTAAGTTCTTTGCTGAATTGTTTGTTGGCTTTGGCTTGCTCAGCGATAATTACTAACCTCTTGTCTCGTAGCTATTGTTCGACTAGCTGAGCCCATTGCCCTGACCTCCATCTTTCCCTACGCCTGGGCTCTTGTCAAGGACTTCCAGAACGGCGACGGGAACAATGCCTCCTTCTATTCGGGCATTCTCATCTCTGCCTTTTCCCTCGCCGAGGCCGTCATGGGCATGTACTGGGGCGCCTTGTCTGACCGAATCGGCCGCAAGCCTGTCTTGATGATTGGTTCCCTGGGCACCATGGTCAGCATGCTCGTGGTCGGAATTGCTCCCAGCTTCGGTGTTGCTCTGTTTGGCCGGGCTCTGGGTGGCATGCTTAATGGAAACATTGGTGTCATCCAGACCATGGTTGGTGAGTTGGTAACCAAGCCAGAGCATGAACGTGAGTTTACCCCTGATTTCCAACGCTGTCTCACAGACACTGACACGCGTGATACAGCCCGCGCATTCTCCGTTATGCCCTTTGTCTGGAGCATTGGCACCATCGTAGGCCCCTCCATCGGCGGACTGTTTGCCAACCCTCACGAATCGTGGCCCGAGACTTTCCCCACTGGCAGCCTCTTCGAGCGCTACCCCTACCTGCTCCCCAATCTCATCTGCTCAGGACTGCTGCTCGTGAGCATTGTGCTAGGCTTTTTCCTTCTCGAAGAGACCCACCCCGCTATGCAGCCCAAGCTGGCACAACCTATTGAGCATATTGCATCAGAGGAGACTCCCCTGATCCCGCCCTCTAACAGGATGGCCGCTGCCGAGGCCCAGCCTGAGGCGTACGGTGCTATCGATTTCTCAGCTGAGGACTGGGATGCCTTGACGATTGAAGACGAGAAGGAGGCGCCCGCTGCCCCCCTCAAGATCTGGAACCGCCGTGTTGTTGGTTTCATTGTCGCTCTGTCCATCTTCACCTACCACTCCATGACCTTTGACCATCTACTGCCCATCTTTTTTGAGGATAAGCGCGCATCCGCCATTGAGTTGTTCAAGGCCGGCACCATTTTCCCCCTGTACTCGCCCGGTGGCCTGGGTCTGACTCTTCGCGACGTTGGAATGGTCTTGGCTGTGGACGGCGGCATTGCCTTGTGCATCCAAATCTTCATCTTCCCCTGGGCGGCCAAGAAGTTCGGCACCTACCGCCTGTTTCTCTTCGTCATGGTTCTGCACCCCATCGTCTATGTCCTAATGCCGATGCTTCTCCTCGTCCCCGAGGCCTTCGTCTACCCTGCCATCTACTTCTGCCTCATTGTCCGCAATATCCTATCCATCATCCTCTACCCCGTCTTAATGATCCTCATCAAGGAGGCTACCCCCGCTGCCAGCGCCCTGGGCAAGGTCAATGGACTGGCTGCCAGCGCCGGCGCTGCTTGCCGAATGATCGCCCCTCCTATCGCCGGATACCTCTGGACCGTCGGTAGCAATATAGACTGCTCTGCGCTGGCCTGGTACGGTAGTGCCGTTGCAGCCATTTTCGGAACCATCCAGTGCTTCTCTGTTCCTCGCGAGCAAAACGAGGAGCCCACCGAGGAAACCCCGGTCGTGTCTCGCAAACAAGACACTGTTGTCACCGTCACCGAGGTTGAGTTCTACGAATCTGATTAAACAGAGCAGATGACAGCAGCTTGTGATTGGATTGCTTGGAATGTTTTCGAACAGTTCCGTCATCGACTTATCTTATGACTTTGTGAGCTCATCTACCTCACGAGCAAATATTGCATTTTCGCGTTTGTTATATCAGCGACAAGTTCGGAGTTTGGTTTGCTTCATTTTGTCGGCCTAGAAGAAAAAAAGGGGTGGAGTGATTTACTTTTCTTACTCATGAATGTTATGTAGATATCCCACGGTATAACGGTTCATTTGATTGGGTTAGCTCTCATGGAGTTGGTGTTGGGCTGCAAAAAAGCCCTTGCGGAATATGTCTTGTTTTAAAAGCAGAGTTGTTGTAACACGAATGTTGTGTTTTTATTATATTTTTCTGTTACTAGAGGAATAGAACTGGATCGAAGATATTCATCTTTTGGCTACTGTGACTCGTGTCTTGAAGATGCCAGCTGCAAGGGTAGCGACTGGGTGCAACCCAAAAGGCCTCAAGAGGCTAAATTATTTTTATGTTCCTCGACTCCCCGAGGTTTCCAAAAGTCATGTCTTTTGTCCCAGCAGCTATTGTATTGTTTGGCGGGAGATATCCTGAATAGGTACCTATGCGCTGAGTCGCGATATTGGGTCAATGCCCAATGAGATTTTTGCCACCCACCAAAAGTTGGAGAAGCTCAAATTTTAGCAGCATCAACTTACTCAACGCTCACCCCGCCAATAATACTTGGGGAATAATCTCACAGCATCTCTTTGATAAAGCAAAGATGCATATCGAGGATATCACAGACAAGATGGATGAGGCCATGAAGCTCTCCCAGACGGAGCAATCCTCATCACAGTCGCAACCCAAACAAGCTGAAGCGACAAAGCCCCAACTCCCGCCAGCCCATGCCATCGCCAGCGGCAAGACGGTCGACGAAGTATGGGAGGACCTGAACAAGTCGCCGCTCTTCATGACGGACCTAGACGCCAGCGAGGACAACGAGGACATTGCCGCGCTGCAGGCCCTCGCATACGAGGGCACGCCGCTTGAGAACGGCCAGGAATTCAAGGAGCGCGGCAACGAGTGCTTCAAGATGCGCGGGTACGTCGACGCAAAGGAGTTTTACACAAAGGGCGTCGCTATCCTTGCGGGCGAGGAGCGCAAGCGCGCAAGGGGCGAGGTGACCAAGAACCCCGACGGCGAGCCCGACGACGAGGACGAGATTGCGAAGCAGCGCGAGACTCTTGAGGCGCTGTACGTCAACCGCGCGGCGTGCCATCTCGCTGTGCAGAACTATCGCAGCTGTTGGCTTGACTGCGCCGCTGCTCTGCGTCTTAACCCTCGCAACATCAAGGCCTACTTTCGCAGCGCCCGTGCGCTTCTCGCTGTGGACCGCATCAAGGAGGCCGACGACGTATGCGCACGGGGTCTCTCGCTCGATGGGTCGAATTCCTCGCTGCGCGGTGTCGCCGACGACATCATCAAGCGAGCAAAGGAGATGGACGCCCGCCGCAAGAAGGACTCTGAGCGAGAGGCCAAGGAGAAGCGCCGCCAGATGCTCGTCAAGGCAGCCCTACGAGCGCGCAACATCCCCACGCGCAAGACAGCGCAACCGCCTGAGATGGAGGACGCGGGGATAGTCCTGTTGCCGGACCCCGACGATCCGCGCAGCACGCTGGCCTTCCCGACGGTGCTGCTGTATCCTCTGCACCTGGAGTCAGACTTCATCAAGGCGTACGAGGAGACTCATACACTCGAGGTTCATCTGGGCTATATTTTCCCCCTGCCGTGGGACCAGGAGGGTGTATACACGCTTGCGGGCGTGGAAGCGTTCGTCGAGACGAAGGAGGGTGGACTCTTGAAGATGGGCAAGCGGGTGCCGCTGCTCAAGGTGTTGGGCACGGGCAAGGTCGAGGTTGTGGATGAGGTGGTGAGGATCTTTGTGGTGCCCAAGGACAAGGCGGAGGCGTGGACCAAGGAGCACAAGGCGAAGCGGGCAGCGGAGAAGGGGGAGGCGAGCTGATGATGGATGAATATAGACAAAGGGAGACTTCAAAAGTATACATGTTTATGATTGGATGAATGACTCAGCTGTCAAGGATGGAGTTGTGATTGCTAATTTATTGATGGCTGTATTATAGACGAAACATTGAAAACAAGTCAGCTTTTCCCAAACACAGCCCGAGCTAGTCCATTCTATTCGCTATTGGTCATATATCCCAAGGTAAGGTTCCATCCCGATCAAAGCATTCCCTGCTACTGTTACGCTCCTCCACAAGTCGTAATCAAAGCGAAGTTGCCCGCTGTCTCTTGCTCCGATGCTCATCCGCAAGCGCGGAATCTCGAGATGCCAACCCCAGCGACCCGGCAGGAGGAGAGTCCACAGCAGCAGAGGAAGAAGAGCCCTGTTCCTGCATGCTGAGATTGAGAAGCAGCATAGCGGCGTTCTTCTGAGCACTATCGGGTCCCTGCTGTGGCTCTCTCGCTTCTCTTCGTCTCATGGGGCTGGCCTCGGGAGTTGCGGCCAGAACAATGGAACTTGAGCTCAAGTTGGGGCTGGCACTCCCTCTATGGATGTAGTCCCAATCCTCATATTCAAGTCGGCGCTTAGAGCCCCAGGACGAAGTAGAAATGGTCGCTCGATGCTGCAGGGGCGGGATGCGTGGCACCGCAGTCAACCAACGGTGGGGACTTGGATAGTTGTCGGGTTGAGGGCTAGGATGGTTGGCAGGAGTCCAACTCGTGGCTGGCCGCGATGCTACCACATATCCATGAAGCCCTGACCCAGTGCTCGACGCAGAGTTGGGGGCTGATATGTAGTGGTGGTCGTTGTCATTGTTTATTGCCCAAGGATCACAGACGAGACGAGGTCTGGAGCGGTATTTGTGCTCATCCGAACGGTAAATGTTATGCGGAGCAGACTGGCCGTCTCTTGGAAAGCTGGTGGTTCCGCTGAAGCTGGGGCCGACGGTGCTCAAAAGCAGGCGTCGAGCAATCTCAGCCTCACGAGTGGCCTCGGCGACCAGCTGCGGATTGATGACCATCCGGCCAAATTCTGGCGAGTCGGGGCGAACGCAAACAGAGGGAAACGTTGGGCCAAAGATGGGGATCAGCGCCCCGGCGATGTGATAGCAGAAGGTCGCGCAGACGGCTCTGGCACACTGATATGGCATCCAATAGCCTACATCAAAGAGTTAGCACATAAACTAGATGCCTCAAATGAAAATGGCGTACCTTGAGCGGCAATGGAGCCGCCCGTGATGCTGTGTGTGATCTCCTTGAGGCCCGAGTTGAGTCCCAGCATCTTGGCGGGCACCGTCTACATTGCAATCAGCCCATACTGTCAAAGCGTACTCCGTCCAGCATCTATCTTCTAACCTTTCCGTATTGGCAGCATTTGAAAAAGGGCGTCATGCGTACAAGGCCGACATTGTAATCCCACATTACGGCATATTCGGTGTCCTGGCCGGGAAGGGTGAACTCATATTTGAATACTAAGACGCTCGTGTCAACAGCCAGTGATGGAGGTATCTCGAGAAACATACCTTCAAAGCTCTCTCGTCCTGTCTTCTCGAAGAAGTCCTTCTTTCCACTGTTGTACGGGATATGCAGGGAAGTCTGGTTGATGTATCCGAAAGGGTTGACTCGAAACCTTTGAATCTCCTGCAGAGACCCCTCGTCGAGATTCTCGTAGGGGGGAAACTTGACCTGCCCACGCAGCTTCGACTTGGCCAAGCTGTTTGATTCCTTTGGCATCCGAAGAGGAGGCATTATGCGGTTGTTCAAGGTAGGGATCGAAGCTTCTGTGGTAGCAGAGAATGTCGGAGACTCGGGCGTAGGACTTGGACGAAGGGAAAGGGGAGTATCCTGCCCAGAAGGGGCTGGATTGAGAAGAGTTTTAAGAGATAGCATCATGTAGCCAGCGGCGTTTGTCGAAAATTCAGTAACTGCGACTTGGGATGTAAAAAGACGCCAGCGACATGCAGAAGACCCAATGCCTTGGTCGTAAAAGGGTGGATGAACCAAATGGTTTGGAGCGTACGGCGGGCAGCGGCCGTGATATACCTAATTCAGGACTGCAGGGAAGGACAGACAGCCGCAACGCAACAACTAGTGGAAACTCCTCCCTCTCAAGTCACTCCTCAGCTTGACAAACACCTCGGGGGAGGGCAAGTCTCGCGGTCGACGCCTGGCTGTGCCGAGATGGCGATGGCAAGGAACCCCGGGTCGGTTTGACTCAACGACGTGGGCCGCTTGCGTAGAGATTCTGCAACCCCAAAAGTCGGTCACGGCGTTGTTCGGACTGCCCGACACTCTCCGGTGAAGGCTCCTTTGTCCTTTGCGTATGAGGGTCGGCCTCTCAGGGGAGAGAGCTCCGTTTACGAACTCCCACCGCCTTGTTCTAAACAGATACTAGGCGAAGCCACCAAGTGATAGATGACGGAACGACGTCGGGACCAAGGCAGCGACGAGTGGTTGAAAGAGATTGGGTTCAGCTCAGAGCTTTGAGGACATAAGCAAGGATGAAGGTTCTAGTGAATAGAGACCACTTTCTGTTCCACAGCTGATGTTTCTCCCAGTCGCCTCGGAGAGTTGCGCGTGAATCCCAGAGTCCCGCTTTATCAAACAGCTCGCCATATGCCTCCAGGCCGTTCTCTCCGCATCAACACCAGAAAACAGAGAACTGCAACAGGGTGTGCAGAGTAGAGCTTTCGGGGGTGCATAGGCTAGCCTCCACGCCCTGCTATCCGTTACACTCCCGCAATGTATCTTTGGTGCCGAACCTGACAGATATCCAGCCGTGTCGAACAGCAACTGTCGTCTCAATGAGCCATCTCGACAGCTCGCCTCCAAAACTAAACGGGGAGCATGTCCATAGAGTTAGCGGAAACAGCAAATAAATTCAGAACCGTAAATTTGGGTGACCCGGGTCACAAGCTAGTTGTTTCGCCCTGTTTGAAGCCGCCCCACGAGGTTTTGGCAAAATTGAAGCGCCGACGGGTGTTTGCATACCACATCGTCCAGGACCCTCTACCCCAGTCCGTTTTCTGAAGACTGTACAACAAATAATGGCCGTCTTGCTGCCACCGAGAAGCGCGTCTTAATCTTAACACTCCCCCGACCTTGCTCGAGTCGCCCCACGTGTCCGTATGACAACTGACAGCTACGAAGGGCACCTCTTCGCTGAGACAACCTGATCATTGACGTTGCCGAAGACCCTATCAAATGGCTCTCCCACCGCTACTGGTAGCGGTATGAGCTAGGTCCGGTTTGTTATGACCAGACCGCTGCCAGCTAACAGGCTGCCGCCTCCGGACAAAAGAGCTGTGCATAACCGTTGCATCCTACACTGGTGGTATATTGCCTAGTGAGGTTCGATAAGTCTTCCAGAAGTCGGTTTGCTGCCTTTCTCTTTTCAGGAGTTTTCTCAGAAGCTGAAAACAGCTTGTCAGGTCGCTAGTCCCTGTCACCCACACGAGCTTGTAGGCGTACAGGCACAAGAAAAATGTCCGAGGCAACACAAGTCCATGCCCGATACGCCCGCCCCTCAACTCTTGGGAGTCTGCCATGTTCAGCAGTCAAAGAGCTGCCATAGGTCTATAGTGCCGACGGTCGCCATGCCGTATGCTTATTGAGCAATCCTTCAGCCAAGGCGCCCACTTTCGTGAATTGGTGCAGCCTAGCCACATCTTCAATCATAGAGACATTGGGTCCTGTTCAGCAACTTACGATCATTCTTCTGTGTTCCAATGAGCTCGTAGTGAGATCAAGCTCACCCGGTGACTTTCGAGTCAATGGCCCCTGACAACAATGTCAACACAGGCTCTGGCGAAACTGATCACATCTGATGCGACCAACCGACGGTTCGGGCAGCGGCACATCTCCGGGGCCGGCCTTTCCACCCATTAATCGAAGCTTGTTCCTTGGTAGGCAATAGGGTGATTCGACCCCAGCCATCAGCCACGCTCAGAGTCGTTGGGGAAGGGTGGGAGCAGGGCCCAACGGCGGGAACGAGACTTGGTCCAGTAGAGCACCGTTTCAGCACGCAGCATTGGGTCGATCCGGCAAATTCTGCCTTAGGTATCCTTGGTTTGATACCGTAGATGAGCTCCCCACCAGATCCTGATGGAGGTCCGTCATGTTTGATCATTTAGTGAGCTCATCGGGCCGAGCTGTGGACGGATTCGGTAGCGACTGCTTCCACACTCGGGATCAAGAGATATGCAGAGAGTTTTTAAGTCTCAAGGCGTAGTTTCAGATGATTGTACAATATCGAGGTAGGACCGCGGGAGGCCAAGGCGAGGAGCTGTCACTGCTTTCACGCTAGGTGCAGCTAGAGTCACCCAGCGGCTCCCTGCATCGAATTCGGAGCATGTTGCCATTTTCCCCTTCGTCGTCGGGGTTGTGGTTCTGTGAAAGCACATCGCATGTGCCGCTGTGCCCTTACGTGCTGCGTTGGACAGCTCCCTTCAGGAGAGGCACAAGGTAGTATGTCTGGTTCCAAAAGTCGCGATTCCGCAAGACAGTGATGTTTTTAGCTTGCATGAATATGAAAAGACTGAGTCCTTTGGTACCAAACGTATGACGAGGCGTTGGAAAATAGGAACATTGCGGTCGAGATTTGAACCGATCGAGAAACGATGACCTGAATACCCAGGTGCAGATGATGATGGACAACCTAGCCCTGCATTTCAGTACAACACAGGGTGCAATGAAGCTTAAAGGGTACATGTTGTAGAGAATGTGCCCTGCGCAACAGCTGATCAAGTTGAACTGGCCTCAGGGCAAAGACCAGTGCCTCGTTGAGTCCCACGGAGGTGATACGGCCAGCCTCAGCCAAGCTAATCTCGAAGACGGTGAAACGAGGAGAATAGAGAATCAATGGCGTCTCGATCCATAGCGACACACGCGTTGTTGGAGAGGGCGCTTCTCCGCTAGGTGTTGCACACCCAGACTCGGCCCGCTGATCCAAGACGAGACCGGTGCATGTCTGACTTCGAGCTTGACAGGCTCATTTCAAGCAATAAGCGACCGCGGGACGACTGGCCCACAGTCAGCAAGCCTCCGACACTAACAAAGTCGCCGTTGTCTCCATGGGGAAACCTCCTGTTCTGGCGAGTCTGTGGAACGTATAGTACAAGCCGAAGCGCAATTGGGAGAAGGGAGCAACGGCGGTTTGTTGACTTTTTAGAATTAGAGTGCAAGCATTACGGTTGCGTTATTAATCAAACCTGCCTTCAGTTTGAGGGCCTGGAGATGATCGAGCCAGGGAGCTGGTTTCACGATGGCAATACGTAGGTAGTAATGAGAGTCGTCAATGGTAGATTCATACGAGGCTTGCTGAATTCAGCGTTGAACTCGCTGACTCAGCTCTTGTTTGATTGGGCTTGAGTCTTGAAGCAAGTCTGTATTCGTGTTGATGGAATTAATGGCCGTCGGGGTGAAGAAGACGCGAGCATTTACACCAGAATAACGTTGAGTCCTGCTCCTGAGAGGTGCGGTGCCAGGTGCCATATCACGGGATCGGGCTTTTGCAAACGATGAATGAATGCGCCTAAGGCATCAATCAAACCACGGCCCCACTTCGGCCTAGCGGGTGGGCCGTGGGCCGTCGCAGGCGCGTCCCAAAGATTTGTTTACACGCAGGACCCTTGATTACCACAACAACAGACGCTCGTTCAAGGTGTTGTTGATGGGAATAGTCGCCAGTCTGGCACAACTTATTCCCTCTCTTTCGTTGTCGCGACTTTGCGCGCGAGCAGTTCCTCTTGCTCGATTAAGCCGCCCTTCAGCGTTGAGCCCTTTGTCTTTGTCTTTGTCTTGTCGACCTGTGCTCTCATATTCCTCTTCTTCGTTGTCAAAATCTTTCCTGGCTCCCCCTGCCAGATTCTTTCCTCCCACAATCGCAAACAAGATGGATTCTGATGCGTCAATGTTCAGTCTTGGGGACGAGTCTGACGGCTTTGTCCCTGAAATCGTGAGTGATTCCTTGGTTTTTCTCTTCACTACTTCAAGAAAAACGCCGTGAATGGCCCTTCTGCCTGTCAACCCGCATTCAAAGCCTTTCAACTCCCCACGTCGGCGCACTTTCTTGCAGCAAACAACAACAACATCATCAACATCATCAACAACCCTTTACCTCTTGCACACATCCACAAACCTGCCTCTGACATTCCCATCGCAGAAACCAAAGGCCAAAGCTGCCCCCAAGAAAGCAGCTGCGCGGCCCGCCGTTAAGAAGATGGTCCAGACAACCATAAAAGCCAAGCCGGCATCGAAAAAGCGCCCCACGTCCCAGAGCGACAATGACGATATGAGCGATGTCTCGGGTTTCTCGAACACCCCTCCCAAATCCAAGAAGCAGAAGAAGGAACCCTCAGCCAGCAAGTCTTCTGGTACGCCTCTGGTGGAGCTGGAGAACGACAGCCTGGTTATCGACAGCCCTGCCAAGGCCCAGGCAAAGAAGTCTGCCACCGAAACGTATCAAAAATTGACACAGCTTGAGCACATCATCAAGCGTCCCGACACATACATCGGATCGGTCGAGCGGACGGAGCAACAGATGTGGGTGTTCAATAAGGAGACATCTCTGATGGAGTATCGCAATGTCTCCTTTGTCCCTGGCCTCTACAAGATCTTTGACGAAATCCTTGTCAACGCCGCCGACAACAAGCAGCGTAACAGCTCCATGACCTACATGAAGGTTAACATCGACCGCGCCACCGGCGTGATCAGTGTGGAGAACAACGGAAAGGGCATTCCCGTCGAGATCCACGAGAAGGAGAAAATATACATTCCCGAGCTCATCTTTGGACATTTGTTGGCTGGTTCCAACTTTGACGACAACGAGAAGAAGACTGTTGGCGGCCGTAATGGTTACGGTGCCAAGCTGTGCAACGTCTTCAGTACCGAGTTCAACCTCGAATGCCAGGACAACGAGAATGGCAAGCGGTACAAACAGACCTGGACCGACAACATGCAGAAAATGCAAAAGGCCAAGATTACCAGCAGCAAAACCGCTGGCTTCACCCGAATCACTTTCAAGCCGGATTATAAGCGATTTGGTATGGAGGACGGCATTGACGATGACCTCGAGAGCCTCCTGTACCGAAGAGTCTACGACATGGCAGGCACGGTCCGAGGCATCAAGTTGTACCTCAACGGCGAACAACTCAAGATCAAGGACTTCAAGGCCTACTGCGACCTTTACGCCAAGTCAATCGCAAAGGAGAGGATCGAAGAAGAGGGCGGTGCCCCTACCTGCACCGTGGAGATGGACAAGGACAAGTCGCATCCTCGATGGGAAGTTGGTTTCGCCGTCTCTGACGGCACTTTCCAACAAGTTTCATTTGTGAACTCCATTGCAACAACGTCTGGAGGCAGCCACGTCAGTTACGTCGCTGATCAGATCACGGCTCACTTGCTCAAGACCCTGAACAAGAGAAAGAAGGGCCATACCTTGAAGCAGGGCCATCTCCGCAACCACATCTTCATCTTCGTCAACTGTCTAGTAGACAATCCGGCCTTCAATTCACAGACCAAGGAGCAGATGACGACCAAAGTGAGCCAGTTTGGCAGCAAATGCCAACTTGGCGATGATTTCCTCAAGAAGATTGCGAAATCCGATGCGATTCAGAACATCATGGACTTTGCGGAGAAGAAGGCCGACAAGATGATGGCTAAGACAGATGGAAGCAGGCGATCACGAGTGAGCAACGCCAAGCTGGTTGAGGCAAACTTCGCAGGCACTAAACGAGGTCACGAGTGTACCTTGATCTTAACGGAAGGTGACTCTGCCAAGGGTCTGGCCGTCTCTGGCCGTGCCATCCTCGACCCTGACCGCATCGGCGTTTTCCCGCTCCGCGGCAAACTGCTAAACGTCCGCGATGCATCCGTTGATCAGATAACGAAGAATCAGGAAATCCAGAACATCAAGCAGTTCCTTGGTCTGAAGCACAAGCAAACGTACACAGACACAAAGAACCTCCGATATGGTCATTTGATGATCATGGCTGATCAGGATCATGATGGAAGTCATATCAAGGGACTCCTCATCAACATGCTTCAAGTTCAGTTCCCCTCACTTTTGCAAATTCCCGACTTCTTCCGAGAGTTCATCACTCCTATCGTGAAGGTATGGCAGGGCCCAAACCCCAAGAAGCCTGTGCGATTGAGGTCTTTCTTCACGCAGCCCGAGTACGAGGAGTGGAAGGAGACCCACAAGAACGAACTCACTCGATGGCACTCCAAGTACTTCAAGGGTCTGGGAACAAGTTCCAACCAAGACGCTCAAGTCTATTTCACCAACCTGGATGATCACTTGAAGGAGTTCGATGTGATGAAACCAGAAGAATCAGAGCTCCTGGACCTTGCTTTCTCCAAGAAGAAGGCAGATGCCCGAAAGGAGTGGCTTGGCAACTTCGTTCCCGGTACTTTCTTAGATCATTCGGCGAAATCCATCTCCTACACAAACTTCATCAACCGGGAGCTCATCCTCTTCAGCATGGCGGATAACATGCGATCGATTCCTTCCGTCCTGGATGGTTTCAAACCTGGTCAGCGCAAGGTGCTCTATGCTTGCTTCAAGAGAAATGTGATCAAGGACAAGAAGGTTGTGGAACTGGCGGGTTATGTGTCTGAACAGACGGCGTACCACCACGGAGAAGTATCCCTCCAGCAAACCATTATCGGTCTAGCCCAGAACTTCGTGGGATCGAACAACATCAACGTCTTGGAGCCGAGTGGAAACTTTGGTTCTCGACTTGCGGGCGGCTCGGATGCCGCTAGCCCTCGTTATACCTTCACTCGACTCTCGCCATTTGCCCGCAAGATTTTCTCCGCCATGGATGAACCTAATCTAGAACATCAATATGACGATGGCAAAAAAATCGAGCCAGTGGCGTATGCGCCAATCATTCCCATGGTCTTGGTGAACGGTGCCGACGGTATCGGTACTGGTTGGAGCACTTCCATTCCTAATTACCACCCCGCAGACATCGTCAGGAATTTGAGGCAACGAATGGGCCGCCTCGACGAGAATGATCCAGAGGAGAAGCCATTCACAACCATGATGCCCTGGTTCCGTGGATGGAAAGGCCAGCCTGAAGCTGCTGGACCTGATCGCTATAAGTTCAATGGTATCGCCCATCAGAACGAGCAAAACTCCAATGAGATTGTCATTACAGAGCTGCCTATCCGCATGTGGACGGACGACTTCAAGGCGAAATTGGAAAAGATAATCAGCGGCAACGATGGCCCGAGTTGGATTAAGGACTACAAAGAATTCAACGATCATTCAACCGTTCACTTCGAGATTGCTGTGGACGAAAAGCACACGAACCAAGTCCTTGAGGAGGGCATTCTCGAGCGCTTCAAGCTGAACAAGCAGGTGGCCACCTCCAACTTGGTTGCGTTTAACTCTAGGGGCCAGATCCGCAAGTACGAGAAGGTGGAGGATATCATGGAGGAGTACTATCACTATCGATTCGACATGTACACGGAGCGAAAGGTCGGTACTTGACGTCTTGGTTGAGCGAGCAGATGCTAATTCCGTACAGAAATACTGGCTAGGTGTGTATCACGCCGACTATCGCAAGTTGAAGAATCAGGCTCGGTTCATCAAGGAGATCATCGATGGGGACCTCGTGGTTGGTAAGAAGAAGAAGGCCGTGCTTGTGCAGGAGCTTCGAGATCGCAATTACGAGGCTTTCCCCCGCGGTCGAGACAAGAAGAAAACAGCCGACGAAGAAGATGATGCTGAAGAGGACATGGAGGTAGAGGGTGATTCCGATAGCGGTGCGCGAGATTACGACTACCTTCTTGGCGTAAGTTCTTATTGAAGTCGAATCATGACTCGGAGGCTAACAGGCGATAGATGCCCATCTGGTCTCTGACGGCTGAACGTCTCGCAAAGCTCATGGAGGCCATCGAGAAGAAGAAGGCCGAGCATGATGAGCTTCTCGCCCTAAGCGAGAAGGATCTTTGGTGTCGGGACCTGGACGATTTCATGGTCGAGTGGGAGAAGGAACTTGCGCTCGATGCTGAGATCAAGACGAACATTCGCCGCTTGGGTCGCCGCGTCTCGAAGAAGATTGGCGCGGGCAATGCTCGCGCCCGAAAGGCCAAAGATGATGATCTCTACGAGCCCGAGAAAAAGGGTCGCGGTAGGCCAAAGGCCTCTGCCAAAGCCGCCGTCAAGGCACCAGCCAAGGTGGAAACGAAGACTGCGCAACGATTTGCTGAAATGTTCAGCGCAAAGCCAAAGGTCAAGAAAGAACCAAGCGCCGACCCTATGGAGGTTTCGGATAATTTCTCTGACGATGACTATGCGGCTCTCAGCCGGAGCAAACCAGCAGCCAAAGCGGTCAAGTTATCATCTGAGGAGCCGGATACTGGACGCGCCAAACGAGTCGCTGCATCTAGGGCAAGGGCGATGTTCGATGACGAGTCCGAGAGTGACGATGACCAGATGCTTGGTGATGTTGGCGCTCTTGTCAAGGGTATCGACAAGCCAGCTGCCGACTCGGACAGAGGCAGGTTTAGTCTGCATGCCATGAGCCGACCAGACTCCAGCCAGGGCAACGGCAGTATCAACGGGCTCCCCAAGGTGAAGGCCAAGTCGGCCAAGGCGTTTGACTTTGACGATGACAGCCCTGACGATACCAACTACGAGCTGCTTGCCAGGTCTTCGCCGCACAAGACAGCAACCAAGGAGGATCACATCGACAGTTTCCTGTCGGATGATGAGCCTATCGCTGCGCCAGCTAAGACGGCGGCGGCGGCCAAACCAAAGCCTGCTATTTCCGAGGAGCCTACACCGGCCGGCCTCGCCACGGTGAAGAAGGGCCGTGGTCGCCCTGCGGCTGCGAAGAGCAAGGCCAAGGACGACGCGAAGCCCAAGGCGACTACCAAGGCAGCTACTAAGACTGCTGCTACCAAGGTCGCCGCCCGGCCCGCGTCAAAGCAGACGACTCTGTCCCCAGCGGCCAAGGCCTATGCTGCTAAGAAGGCTGTGAAGAAGTCGGTACTCGACGACGACGACGACGACGACGACGACGAAGACATGGCCGAGCCGGACTCGCCTCCCGTCAAGGCTACTTCGAGGGCGCGACCTGGACGCGCTGCCGCTTCAAGACGGGCGATTGTGATTGATGACGATTCGTCTTTGCTGCAGCCGGACGAAGAGAGTGATGATCCTTTTGAGATGGATGATGACGAGGATTAGACTCGTCCACCGGATATGAGTTGGCGGAGGGCACATGAGAAGTGTTTATCTTTGTTCTGGAACCGCCTTGTTCGGTTCTATTGCTTTTTACAGTTTGTTAATTACGAAGCCTTGCGTGGCCACGGAACAAAACATGGGGGCACGCAGCATGATGAGAGAGGGATTTGAGGTTTATGTGCTGTGTTGTTTAAGCGGCGTCAAGGACGACGGGCATTTGCTTAGGACTCAGACCTGATTATTATTTGATATCCGAACATACCATATTCGCTGTCTTATTTGTAGAGCTGCTGCTTGCTTGACTGTGCTAAATACGTATCCCCAAGTCCCAGGCACGCCAGCCCAGGGCGCTGAAAGTTCTTATCGCAGCTGGCTGCCCCTGCAGCGCGGGGCTTAAGTTACCAGGTTCCCAGGGTCCAGAGCTGGAATTTATCATCCCCCCTCCATCCACTTTGTACTCTCTCTCTCTCCCTCCCTCTTCTCATACATTACAACACTCCAAAATGACTTCATCAGACGAGCCACAGTCCCTCCGATCCCTCTACGAAGCCGCCGAAGAAAAGCGCCACGCCCTCGATAATGCCTTCGAAGCAACCTCGCCCGCCTACAGCACCGATCTCGAGCAAGCCTTGTCTCTGTACGCGCGCGCCCGCAAACAGATGGCTACCGTCTCTCTCTTCTCTCTCAACGAAGGCGTCGAGGATATCTCGACTGCGGATCTGCCATATCTGCTGCTAGACGCCCATGTTGCCGAGCTGGTGCAAAAGTTGCCGAATCTGAGCCCCGACCAGCGCCGAGACGTTCTCGGCGAGGCGCGCTCTGCGTACGAGCGCTTCCTCGCCGTTGTCGACGGCTACGGGCTCGTGAGGAGGCCACACGATCAGCTCCTAGAGCGCTACCGCGACGGTCCTGACTCTTTCGCTGTGGTGGCGAGTAGCGATCCTGCTGCGAGGCGAGACGGCAAGATCGCAAACTATCGCGCCGAGAAGCAGCTGAAGGAGAAGCTTGAGACTCTTCGCCGCAACCCGCGCTACCTCGAGCACGGCGATGAGGAGCTCGTTCGCGAGCTGTACTTTACGCAGATCACGTTTGCCGTGCACTCAGCCTTCAGCGCCCTCGACTCTCTGAACCGCGAGTTCGCCATCCTCGCACAGGCGCCGCGTCCACTCGCACCCACAGCCGTCGACACGCCCTCGCCCGACGACCACTCCTTCCGTCTCGACCAGCCCCTGCGCCGTCTGCACTCCATCCCAGGCGGTCCGCTCCTGTCAGGGAAGGGCCAGCCGCTGCAGCCGTTTACGCTGGTTGGTTCGCGGGATGAGCGGGCGCGCGGCGTGTTCCGCTCGAGTCACAATCTGCCGACCATGTCGATCGACGAGTATCTCGATGAGGAGAAGCGGCGTGGGAATATCCTGCAGGGCGGCGTGGAGGAGAAGACGGTTGTGGATGAGGATGATATGGAGGCTGTGGAGAGGGACATGTATAAGCAGCGCGAGTGGGACGAGTTTGTGGATCATAATCCCAAGGGTGCAGGGAATACCCTCAACAGGGGATGAAGAGGCCTTGGACATGTCATGTGTCATGTGAAAAAGAATATATGAAAATAGGATGGACAGGGGCAACGGCAACGGCATCGGCGTTCCTGAGGCGATAACGTGGAGGATTGAGCGTTATAAAGGTATAGAACTGGCAATGGAAAATACACATGGATTGATACCCTCAAGTGTTTCATATCTCATCATTTTCGTAGCCGTCAATGCAGTTGTCTATATATGGATTGGGTATACAAGTCCTCATTATGTGTCAAACTCAGAAGCAATAATGAATGCACTCATTACGATTGTCAACTCTCATGTTCCGTTGTTCCACAAAAAAGAATTATAAAAAGATGTCAAGGTTGCCTCACTTGCAGATCATCATGACACTGTATCGTCACTGTCGTCGCTGTCACTCTCCTCACCCCAGAATTCCATGTCATCATCATCACTCTGCGAGTTTCGACCTTCAGTTACAGATTGTGACTCCGAGTCAGTCATCTCAACAGTCATGTCCACGGCCTCTCCAATGCTCTGATGATCGGCAGGAACAGCAAACCTGGCGGTCTGATATTCGGATCCGCCTTCGGTAAAGGATTCCGATGCCATGGATTCATCGTCGGCGATGACTCGGTCTGGACGGTACACAGTCGAGATGCTATCGTGAACGTCGATCGAAGCCCCGGTCGTGCTGCCCCATACTCGTAGCGCATCCATATCCTCGATCATGGAGCCGGCCTGGCTGGACGGTGTCGATGGAATTGTATAGCCAGTGTGGAACGCAGGGCCTGGTCCATTGGGACCCATCTCGGTCAAGGGAATCAGGTCCTCAAAAACGCCTCCGGTGCCATCATCGCAGCCTCCTGCCCACAGGGGTAGGTATTTCAACTCGTTGTCAGTAAGCGTGAGGAGCAGGTGACGGGTCAGATTCAGCGGCGGCTCAATGCCATGGCGCATCCACGAAAGAGAGATCGGGCGTATCGCGTTCTTGACACCATGCTCGATGGCATCAAGTGACACGATGGGATATCTCATGGCTGGAGCCCATGCTGGGTTTTGTGAGTATTCCGGGGTAGAGAAAATGGCCAGCCTGAGAGCGTCTGTTGCATCGTCCAACATGCTACGGTAAGTTCTGCCAGTGTAGCCAGGTAGCTTGCATTTGGCGTAACAATATCTTCGTTCATCCAAGATATAGCCGACCTCATTGTAGGGGGGAGCACACAGAAACATCTGAATCGGGTTGAAGCCATTCATAATCGTGTGAGACTTCTCGAAATCTTTAGGCTCGACGTAACTGATGCGGTCGTGATCTATGCCGGGAAATGGGGAATTTTTGTAGGTGGGTATCCTTGTTGCTTTGTCCCACGCATCTGTGACCTCGTAGACTAGGGCGTTCATGAGAAGGCGAAGTTGATCAAGTGCATCCTCGCAAAGCGGCGTCTTCTCGTTTGCGAGGAGTTGCTCAATCCCTCGCAGCCTACTCCATTCTTCAATGTCCCAGAAATCAAACAGATCTGGGTTTAGCATCTTGGCGTTGATGTCCGACACTCGGTCAACAAGAGCTCGAGCTGCATGTTGGACAAGATTGCTGAGCTCATCAGGCAGATCGCCTAGTCTTCTTCCGAATAATGTTGTTTGGGTAAGATCCAAATGCTCTTTGCTGGTGGCAGCCAGTTTGAGGGCGAGTTCATTGACGGGAATCCTAAAGGCACTCTGGGCAACCTCCGGTATCTCCAAGGCAAAGGCAATTTGCAGGGCTTCTTCTGGCAACACCTCGATGAAGCTAGTGTTTGGGCCATACATGATCCATTGAGTAACGCGGTCACGGAGAACGGAGGCACAGTCGAACATGGTGCTGAGTTTGACCAGAGTCCATACGCGTGTTGCTGAGTCCAAAATAACCCCTTTCCCTTCGATGAGCATGAGCAGCCGGACGATGCCGTTTCGGTGACGGACGGGACAGTAATCTGGAATGTGTCGATAGGGCGGGGTTTGGTAGAGGTCGTTTTCCGTCTTTGCTTCCATCTGGAGGGCGGCTTCTACGCTGAGGGGAAGAGTGGCCAACTCCTCTTTCTTATCCTTGTTCCTTTTATATTTCTTCCTCTTTTTCTCCTTGTTCTGTTCTGAAGTCACTGGGCTGTCTCCTGGTGACGATGAGCTGTCTTCCGATGGCGATGGGCCTTGTAGCCTGGGTTTGTTGTCTGTAGCATCGTCTGGCTTTTGTCTGTTGCACATGCAGACGTCGTCGTGACCACACACAAGCCAGGGATCAACATAGTTCGTATTGGACGAGCTCCACCACTTGATGATTCCAGGTGTCAAGGATAGCTCAGTCATCTGGAAGACCAGCTCGTCTCCTTCCGAAGGCGGACTCAGATCCAACACGTACTTGATGCCATCGGGGAGTTTGTTGACCAGTTTCCGACGTCGTTGGATCCTGAACTGATACGTGGGACCGAGCATGTCGGCGAACTTGGGAGAGCCGGTGTCGAGCAACTTGCTGGAGTGGACACGAAATTGCTTGGACTTGTGTATTATTCCATTGCAGTCGGTATGGCTGAGGACAGCCTTGTGGTGGATGGGATAGTCGACAAAGACAAGAGTATCACCCTGGTTGAGCTCGAAGCCGACGGCATGAAGACGATAGAGCTCAAAGTTTCGAGACTCCTCAATCTCGTCTTCTTCCATGAGCATGTTTGGTAGCTTGCAGTTCGTGTCGGTAGATTTGTTGAAGTGAGCACCAGACCATACAGACATACGGGCAGGTCTCTGTGATTCGAGGTTGAGGACGGCGTCTCTTACCTCGCTGTCAGCGTTGATGTTGTTGCTGTTGTTGTTGTCATTGTCGCTGCTGGTTGTGTCAAGTGCTTCAGGCCTGTTGTTTTCAAGGATTTGGGCAACTTCAGTTTCCCAATCATCGGAGAAATCCATGGCAGTCGGGCAGACGTGATCTTCACTGTGATGATTGAGGACGTTGGGATTGATGCGAGGCACGTTCAAAGCGGTAGAGATGAGGGAACAAAAGCAGTTGGAAGGGGAATGCATGTAATGATGAAGAAGGGAAGCTGCAAAATACTACAGCCTGGCACAAGCTGCCCGTAGAAGATAACAAGGGCGAGTTGGAAGGCGACCAAGGCAGACACGAGACTGGGCTGCGACGCAACGCAGGCAGCAAAGAGGCTATGTCGACAGATGCCAGATCAGATCAGACCAAATAACTAAGCCAGCAGAGGCTGTGTCAGGAAGGCACATGAATGATGCAGTGAACCGACTCGGTTGGTGAAGATGAATTGATGAAAAATGTAAGATCTGGGGATGGGCTGACTCGATGGACGTGTTAGAGTAACTGCCTAGCCCTATGAGTGAAACTTCCTTCCCCTCCAGGATGTTGATGCCTGAGCCTTGAAATGGATGGCTGCCTTGAGGATGTCATGTCAGCCTGCATTAGTAGGTAGGTAGGTAGGTAGGTAGGCAAGGTATGGAGACAGCTTGAGCTGCAAGTGATTTATGAGTCAAGTGGAAGTATCGGATATGAGTCCCGTAATTGGAGGCAAAAGAGTGCTAATGAATAAACGGGCAGAAGGCGATTAATCCAGTTATTAGTTGTCAATTTTCAATACAAGTATCACCTACCTATCCATTCACTGAAGTATACCAAGATACTTCAAGCTGGTAGGCAGACTTTAAGGTGGAGGGAGGCATATCAAGTGGCAATAATTTGGCCAACGGAACCAAGAGGGAAATGTGCCCACTTGGAGAATTAAGCCAATCCGAGTTTGGGCGCAACAACGTTCAAACCGTGTGACAACAAAGGTTGAATGAAAGAAAGCGCTAACTATTGGTTGTGAGAGTCTAGGGTAAATTGACAGGCCAAAATACACGGGAATGATAATGTACCTATGCCATAACTTGGCAGACTACATGACCTAGTTTAGCAAGACAAGACCTAATAACTATAGGCCCAGTAGTAGTCGTTAGATATTCTCTCCCCAGCTAAGCTTGTAAATGTCTTTACTACGAGCTAGGTATTCTCTTCCTAACTCTAGAATTCATAGAGTCATAGCATTAATGGCCATTCCCGTCTTTTTCTCACACACTACGAGAGAACCTAGGGATGCAGACACGCACCTCTAACCAGCCTATTGCTGTTTTTGAAAAGCTTAGAATTAGGAATGTCCTTTATTTGCATGACATCGCCATGCAACTAGGATCTGCATATGCTCTCAGTAAAGGGCAACTTCCATCAGCCCGTTCGATCATGATCGTTGATCGTTGATCAACTTCAGCTACGGACTACATGCTCAGCTCAGCATGATCCATTTCCCCGCAAAACACCCCGCTATGGTTGTCGCGTGTCCCACCCTGCGATCCGTCTCCACACTTCAACAACTCCCATTCTGAGATTGTGGTAGGCAGTGTGGCTTTATAACTGTTCACATTTGTCAGATAACTACGAGTAGCAGGTAAGCCTACTGAAGCTGACATGCCTGAACTTCTCAAATGTCTCAGTGTCGAATAAAATAGAGAATCCCCTTGCTTCAACTCATCGCCAACCTCCCCAACAAAAACAACCGTTGGTCCCCTCCTCCGTTGGCACCACACCTAAGCTTTCGCCCGAGCTTCCACCCTTAGCTCCCCCACCTCCAGGCTTGGAGGACCGAGAACGCCATGACCCAAGTTAGATCGGACAGAGGGGATCTTCCCCGATAGGCAGAGCGTCGTAATGGATGAGTTACAGGTGACACGGCACTTGTCCAAGCTTAAGCTATCTGTGCATCTATAAACCCCAACCCATCCCTCCTTCATGGCTTACTTACATCTAATCTACTGCCCAACCGAGTACTCACTCTCATCCAATTTCCATCATATCTTCAAAGTCAAGTACGGAACCTGGTCTATCAACAATGGAAACTACAAAAGCAGCCATCACATCCATCTCCACCCGTCCCTTCTTGTAGGTCACACTACACTCCCCATATCCTCGTGCCAAAGCTCATCCTCTTCAGACGCGGTAGAGCCGTCTTCGTTCTCGCTGCCGCCGCCACAGCCACCGCCGTTGCGTTCAAGTACAAAGCCGCTGCCCTCAACCACAACGACGTCGAACAACGAACGCGCAAGGCACCCCATGGCTATGTCTCGGTCGACCGCAGCGGGGGTGGCATCTAGTTCCCGAGGCTGCCAACCATATGTGGAATTGGTCCGAGGCAAACATTACACGGGCGTTTTGCTTGAGTGAATAGGCTGGGAGAGAATCATAGCGACTTTGATGGGACGATACCCGGGACATCAGCAAGACTAGGGGGCTACAACAAGCGGCATCATAACATCTACACAGTACATCATAATTCTGCAGCGTTTCGGTCAGGTTAGCCTGCATTCAATTACCCCCGCATTACTCCAGTCTGTCCTGTATATATCGGCCATGACCCATTCCAAAACTGGCATCCTCAGCCATCCGGCGTGATCCCCCAACGCCGCCAATGCACCCATAAACATGTATGCAGAGCACCATGCTTTTGCCCAAACTCCCCACCGATGCTGATTCGTTTACAGTGAGCCCCCTTTCTGGAACACGCTGTCGTCCGTCTCCGCCTCGTCGTCCGACTCGTATGCCACCTCTTTGCCCTTCCCCTTATGATCCCACATGCCTTGCTTGGGCTCCTTCATACTTCTCTGGCTGACGGGTCGCTTAGACGCCACCTTTCGGTGACCGCTCTCGACCTTGTACTTTCGCAGTCGGTCTCGTCCAGCCACTTCGATCAGCGGAGCCATCCTGGCCTCATCACCCGACGAATTGCGTCTTGTTGTAGGGGCTGTCGATGAGTTCTTCAGATCTCGCATCTCCTTGACCACATCCGCAAAGCTCTCCTCCAGCGTCTTCATCCGAGCCAGCACCAGCCTTCCCATCCTGTCGCGATCTCCACCATCGATACCCCCGGCCGCCCGCAGCCGGTTGTCCTTCATCATCGCCATCGCCATCTGCGTCTGGAAGCTTGCGGGCATGGCTCCAACAGGGTCAACTCCTCCGAGATGATCCGACATGGCGCTTAGATCCACGGACGACAACCTCCTGACATCTTTGGGCCGGTTTCGTGGTTCGATGCTGAGCAAGGCAGATCGGCTGATGGCCCCGGCCTCGGTCATACCTCGTGGTGGCAATACCGGCCGGGGTTTCGTGTTGGCCACATACAGAGGGCGACGAGGCGAGGGGCGACGAGGCGAGCTGCGTCGTGGAGTCTTTTCTCCAGCAGTTGTGCGTCCACTTGTTCTTGGGCGCGATTGGGCACCGTGAGGTGGTGACACTGACGATGCGCTCTGGGTTTGCTTGAAATCCTGAGGGTTGAAGAGTATCGTGTTGCTGGATAGCGTCCGGTTATGTGCGCCTCGTCTAGGTCGAGGAGTAGGAGGTACATGCTTACCCGATGAACTCACAGAGGAGGCCAGCTTTCCAAAGTTGTTAGGGTTGGGGGTAAAATATCCATCCTCTGGTTCCTCGACGATTCGATGGCTGCCGATTACGTGACCCTGCCCGGCATTTGTGCCATGATCATCTTCATCCTCGTCGTTTGTGACCAGCTCGTCATCACCATCCGCATCTGTCTGGTCCTTGTACTCCGGCATCTCAGCCGTCAGACGAGTCCTTGAAAAGTGCGAGGGTCGGAGGGGGTGACCGGCGTTGGAAATCAGATCAGCGGGATCGCTTGCCGTCGATCTAACGTCTGAAACATGCCTTAGGTTTGTCGTGCGATCAAACCCAACGCTCATCCTCCGTTGCCAAGGAGGCACGGCGCTGTCCAGTGTCGGCCAGTTGCCCGGCGAAGTACCAGTATCGTCATGCTGCTCCATCCAATTACGGATGGCCGTCTGTGTCTTTCGCCTCTCGTTGCGTCTTTGCGTCCTGAGTGTGAGGGGGTCAGGTACACGGCGGAAAACTTCCTCGAGAGCACGGTCTTTCTGAAAACCAGCCACAGACTCCTCGCGGACCCTAACGCTTGGGCTGAAGATGGCTCTGCTTGCCGGGTCCATGAAAGAAATGTGCCGACCACGTTCACGAGTAGGGTGTTCCACCAGATCGGTTGGCTCATACATGGATGGAGCCAGCCAATATCTCTCATACAAGTAGATGCCGAAGAGTACAGGAAAATGGGTGGCCTTGATGACTGTCCGATTCAGCCATACAAAATGCCTCAAGGGCATGAAATATCGAAGGGGCATGAGGAGCCACGCAAAGATGTTGCTGGGAGCAATGTACGAGAATAGCGCGTCGTTCTTTACCATGGAGATGGTATTGATGGCGAATAGGAATCTGGACCTGGAGTCAGAAACTTGTACCATATCATTTTATCAGCAGACTTACTGATGCTCTTCGTTAGCATTAGATGCAATTGCCATGAACGAATTTGTCAAGACTGTGATTAGGATGGTCCTGAATGACTGGTTAGCAAAAGATACAACCATGATCAAGGACAAACATACACGACGAGGAAGTGACAAATGCTCAGGAAGAGGACCAGCAAGGTCCTCCCGAGCCAGTTGTACGCGTCCCATCTACTGGTTGTTAGCTTCGGCTCGCTCAACAAGGGACCCTATAACTTGCACTTCCCAGGCCGCCGGAGTGAACCCCATTAGAATCTGAAAGATCTTAAAGGCAACGTCACTAGCTCCGAAGGAGTTCTTGGACAAGGTGAAAAAGAAGAAGAACCCGCTGCAGAGAATACCGATGAGGATAAAAACAGCGACCAGATCCACAGCCATCAGCCGGAAAGCGATGAGGAGCTGCGAAAAGTACTGGTAATGATCCAAGATACTGAAAATGCGCGGCAGGAGCAGAATTGCGTTGGCCGCGAGAACATCGTATGCCATGTCGTTCCAATGATGAGGGTCTACCAGGAAAACGCCATACGCTCGCATGCAGTAGTAGACGATAAGCAACAGAAGGATGCCAAGGTCGAAGATGTTCCAAAAGCTCATGATGTAAAGCGCAAACCCCTGCTCGTTGAAACCAACGAGCTCGTCTAGCATGAAGCCGGCGCTCCAAAACCAAAAGACCAATTCTAGACCGGTGATCTGCACTGAACGCTCAGCAAGGACGGCGAGGAAAAGACCGATCAAGACCGCGAGAGACAGAGTGGAGAGGAATGATCTATAACGAGGAACTCGGAGTCGAGAAAGCTTGAAGAGGGACGCCTGTCGAGGGTCGTAGAGCGTGGCCGTACGCCGCCCTGGCGGAACATAGTAACTATCTTTCTGGGGAATTGAACCCAGTAGAGGGGTCCTGTCGTCTACCTTGCCGATGTGACCACTTCCACTGCGACCGGTTTCGGATGGGGGTTCACGATGTAAGCTGTCAGCGGACGCGTGGAAGGTAATTGCACCGCTCCAGATAGCCTCGAGTTGTTGGACTACGAGAGGGTGGGCGAGGAAGTGCTTGGCCGAGGCTCGGATCGCAACCTCAAGAGTTGATGTTCGAGACGCAATCAGGGGCAACTTGGACGACGGAGGTGTCTTGCGTGGGGAGTTTGGCGCTTGGGTTCCGGGAAGGCCTTGCAGGGGGTAAAAGTCGTATGCGAGAGCATCGATGAGCTCCCGAGTGTTGTACTCCTTGAGCAGCTTGAGGGCCAGCAATTCGCAAACCTTGGCGCGAGTACTACTAATTCCTGCATTGCCTGGATGTCGTTCTCCTTCCTTGTTAAACTGAAGGCAGTTTGCCATGAGGGCGTAGAGGGTCGCACGGGTAAAGTGCTGTGTCCGGATTTGCTGCTGCATAGGTTTTACGAGGAACTGGGAGACCTGAGGAGATCGAATCTGGTCCCAGGAAAGGGTCGTTTCGGTCCGTGTCGATACAATTATTCGGATGGCATGTGTCATGCTATACACAGGCAACGAGTCTGTGCATCTGAGGTCAGAACGCTCGAGTCCACGGCGTGAATTATTGTTAGGGTGATCAGGGCAACGCACCGAGATGTGTGGCAGAGAACAGGGGCAGGACTGGAAGGCCACCCCGTCGACCATCTTCGTCTCGCCCATCATCTCCATCGTCTTCGTCGTCGTCTTCTTCTTCGTCCCCGTCGTCGTTAGCCTGGCGATCGTTACTTCGGAACCGGCTCAGGCCTTCTTCGTGAGAATCATCGGCATCATCGTCGTCGGCCTCTGTAAAATCTGCTGTGGCATGTCTTTCGAGGGTGTATGGCCGGCGAGCAGGACCAGGAGAGGGAGAAGCATTCGAGTTATGGCGACGATCGACTCGACGGGGGCCAGCCCTGGAACGCCGCAGCAGGGAGGAGAACATTTGATGATGATTTCGCGAGTTGGGAGGGAGTCGCCCGTGGGGTGCAAGCTTGCCGCCTTGCTTGATATCGTCTCAGCGCGCCATGGAGGGGGAAATGGAACGGAGGAAGGGGGTTGATGAAAGGAACGGAAGCGAAAGAACGGGATCTCCGCGACGGGTGTGGGGGGCTAGGGAATAAGAAAAAGGAAAATGAAGAAGGGAATGGTCGCCGGCGTCGAGGCTTGAGGCTGGAGGAGGGTGTTGGAGCGGGATGATCCAATCCATGGTAGAACCGGGGTCCATCCAACACAACCTCCAAGGCCCGGGACGCTGTCTCTGCCCGTACAAGACGCTAAAGCACGGAGTATCACTTACCTACACTCCACTGCGTATGGGTACGAATGGGCCCCTGGATAAGCTAAAGGTTTAGCGGCTCTAGGGTCAAGAGGGTGTAACGCCAGTGGACAGGGTTCCATTTGGACGGACGTCGAGGGTCCACCGAACGGCCTTCTTCCATTTCCACTACGCACTAATAGGAAGCCAAAATCAAGGAAATTCAATGGCTTGCGGGCCTGGTCTTTGAATGAAGGGTTTTTTTGGTAGCCGAAGCGAGTTCGGGGAGAGCGATGTCGATGGTGGTGATGCTCAAAAACTGCGTGCACCGCCAACTGCACGAGTTTTTCACTTTACTGAACAACTTCAAGGTTGAAAGCTGTGAGCAGCTGACGCTGTTGTTGTACTGGAGGACAAACGCAACCAAGTCAGAGCAGCCGAGAAAGACGGGAACCAGGTGGAGCATCAAATTAGCCATGTCCCTGCTATAAGACATTTGATCCATAGGTTTGCGGGACTGCTGGAGTCGAGACGGCCTGGAGCAATGATGAAAGACTTGTACATTACGACCTCTATGACTCGCTATGTGGGTTGTTTGGCACTCATGCTCCGAGATGATCATAACTATCCATCCTTCATCATAACGTCGGGTTCTTTGACAATGGAAGCTTACACACACACTGCCTTGAAAACTTGGGTATCTTACTTCAGATGTAGAAAACCCGAGAGATTCTACCTGGCTTGACATAAAATGACCGGCATTCTCACCTCAGACATCCGCATCACAGCATGCAAAGATCATGACGGTGATCATCCAGCATGCATCCTACTCGCGGACGTCGCGATAAGGAACAACCTGAAAATGTCGATCCACTCAATCAGTTTCCAGCACCGCTCGTAAACAAAACAGACCCGACGTCTCATTGCCAGCCCTGGTCGCAAAATGTCCCACCCCCCTGCAAACCCAAGGCCGATCCCATGATCAACAGACATTGAACCACTCGATCCAACAACACCATATCGCTCTTGATCAGGCATGCATCATGACAATTTCTGACTCTCGTCACGCTCCATCGTGCCCCTTTCTGGACAAATATTCCGGGTGTGACGAACACAAACACAAGCACGAGCCAGCGGCAATTCTAGGAGGCAGACAGCCAGGCGGTCTCTTGCTCATCTCGATGAATTACCGATCTACACTACGTAGGTGGGTTACTCCGTGGCTATTTTAGACTATTGTGAGCACAGACGATCTGAAAAGCAGCACATTTTGTCACCCAATTAATTATTCTCTAATAAGGGTGCCTTCGCTCCGCTATCGCAAACACGTTCACATCCAATTCAATCGAATGTGATGTGCTGCGGATCTCGACAGAACAACCCCCCCGGTTCGCAGCCGAATCATGGTCGCAGAACAGCCCCCGGCTTTTGCTCGAGCGATATGCGAGCTCATCATGTTTGCATGCCCCCCAGATCATCGCTTGACGAGAACCTCCAATAGGCTTCTCCAGGTTAGCATGTGGTATGGAGCCCACCCGATTGCAGCCCATGCCTACAGGTATGCATCCTGCGACGCTCCAGCAAAGGTGTCATGCGTCCATCCGGCATGCTCGTCAAGGTAACTCGGTCGTCCAGTAGCGAGATCCCCCTCGGCCGAGCCCTTCACCGCATCGCATCGTGCGATGGATGGATGCGGAGGAGTCGGTCCATGCGAGAACTTGATGCCCTCAGCTGATCATCCCGTCTTCTCATCTTGCTTGTGCAGACGCCTTCTATGGGCTTTTGGCCGGCTTTCACGTCCAACCAAAGGCAGTGAGTGTACGGATAGGTCGCCCCGCATGTAATTTGGAACATGCATGTTCCGGTCAAAAGCCATACCGCCACAGTAGTCATCGGTCCACAACTCTCCATGACGCTTCATACGATCGATAAGACAACTGTGCTCTTCTCAGAGACTTCCTAGACGATGGTTTTTGATATTTCCTTTTTTAAATCCAACAGGCAACTCGGAATCTACTACGTAGCTAAGTTACAATATGACTGACGCCGGATGCACTTCCGTTGGTTGTCCTAACAGGGATTACGAGTTGACAAGCCATACTTGAACCGGAAATCTGCAGCCAGCCGTGATGCGCCTCCCCCTCTTCAAGACCTCTGGAGCAGGCACTCTGATTTCGGCAGGCATTCATGGATTCTGGAGAGTGGTGTGGCATCCGGCACCGCCTACTTGTGTAGACGGATACGGGATTTGGCTGCAGACACAAGAGAAAACTTTCTCCCAACGTTCTGATACCTTAAACTGACACCGATCGGTGCGTCGAGAGCTCGAAATCGGCAATATCCCGGATTGGGGTACGTTCCATGTGTACTCACCTCTTGACGGCAGGTCAACAGCCTTCATTGTCAAACCAGGAACTAGTCTAGTGCGTCATGCTCTCCGGGCAGCGCAAGCTGGTTAGAAAGCTAAAATTCCGTTCTTTGACCTAATACTCGGTATATCGCCTCCGCTCTGGAGGGCATACCGGCCTCTGATTAGGACATCTTCCAACCCATTTTGTAAACCGGGCGGTTGCATTTCCTTTGAAGAGCTGCGCAAGGCCAGGTGCCCTCGACGAGGTGACTCAACTTCTAAGTAAATATCTGCGAGGCTTGAGGATGGTGTAAGCTGAGGACCTTCCTACAAGAAGGTTTACCGGGCTCTTCTGACGTTCGTATACCCCCGGCCTAGGCTTTATGATGCAGCTATTCCTAGTCATGATTCTTACTTCCGTTGGAAGTCGTATCATTTCCAGAAAGTTTGTGTTGTCTGATATAATCTTAAAGTCTTAAACGGTACGGTCTGGTAATGTTCATAGGAAAGCGGGGAGCTGATGCTAGAGACAATGACATGCTTAGTTGCAGATATGCGTCGATGTATGTCTTGAACATGCAAACGCTGAAACAATCGTGGAGACAAGGAAATAAATGTGAGTATGATATCGCGAATCCGGGGTTGAGACTTCTGACTGAGACACTTGGAGGTTAGAAAGGGCAACCATCCATGCCAATGAGCGTCGCCTATGAGATGTCGGTTATGCTCCTGGAAAACATCAGTACATTTGATGCACTCTCCCTCCCCAGATCGTTCAACTCACTTTCAAGTCAACCTCGCCTTTGTCCTCGTCCCCTGCTCCTAATCAACGACATCACAATCCTCGACCCTCACGGCGCTCCTTCGGGACATTCCTACAGCAACATCAGCACCGTGGATATGGACGGCATCGGTGTTTATGAAGGAAGAGCCGTCGGCACTTTCGCCTCTAGCGGAGCGCTTAGTATTTCCTATTTCTTTGCCTCCGCGATTGCGTTCCAGGCCTTCTCTGACGGTCTCCTCGCCTACGAGGCTCTTCTCTTCCTAAATAGGCGCACATGGACCCGCGACGCCAAGTTGAAGCGTGGTACCCACTCAACAACCTACCATGCCCCTCGAGCACAAGGCCTTGGGACAGCAGGCCATACTATGGACGAAGATCTTTTGGAGCGCTTGGTGCACCATACATTTTCACATTCCATTTGTCGACCGGTTCGAAAGCTTCTTATACGCTACTTAAGCGATCAGGCTGCTACCAAGCCGATTCGGCCGAGCGCCTCACTTGAAGTGATAACCGACTTGCCTTCGATGTTTCTTAGCAGCTTGCCTCTATTAATTCCGCTCTGGATACTTACCAGCTACTACTGGACCTCACTCTTTGGGTTGATGATATGGGAGCGTGTTGGTTCAGAAGTTACACATGGGCTCCTATCAAGAGCCTTAAAGGGGTTACGATGGATATGGGATCTGTCGGGAGATTCGTACGAAGCTATCTTTGAGATGAACGGTTCTACAGCCATGACGAAAGGGGCTCGACGGTTGCTGCCATGGATGGATGGGCTTGATGATGGACCTCTTGGAAGTCTTCATTACCGTCATCGCGGGAGCTCCTAGCCCTCTCAGTGCTAGACGACTACCCGATGGAATGGAAATCGACATCATGTCGGCAATAAATTAATTATTAGTTTACTACAATGCGATGGGCAAAGAACCCTCTTGAACTTTTGATCCCGAAGCTCATCGGCGTGAAGCGGCATTCTACTCTCGGGACAATATCCCACTTTCCGCGCTTCTGCAGTATATGCAAATAATGGAGAAGTTGACTAAATGTAGCTAACATTGGGATTTCGGCTCACAGAAGAGAAGGAGGCGCTTAGGTGGCAATACGTATTACGAAATCTTGTATCGCGCGGAACCTGGTATTCGGATGGGATCAAATTCGATAGTCGATCTGGAATCGCGATTCAGTTTGACTATCTCGACCCATTCCAACAAAAGCCCAGCCTCCGTTAGTGATTCGAATCAGCAAAACTTACACAGACCACAAACTTTGTCTGGGACAGTGCGCCCACGTGTAGTCCACGATGTTTTTGACTTCCATTGTCAAAGACTCGTCAGGGTCTTATCAGGGTGCCTAGGTTGCACTGGATGCAGGCAATGAAAGCCACAGCCGACGCCACAGAAGCACAAGCCGCTGCATGCTGCCTGTCCCTTTGCGGACCTGCATGGATAGTTATCTTACCCCTGGACTCGAGCGGCTCAGGAGAGCTAAATTGGCAATTGGACGAGAAGCCGACGTCTCGACTATTTGTTGCTGGAGGCAATCCACCAAAACCTATCCATACTCGTGAAGCTACAGTGTTCAAATGCTTCATTCTATGGGGCCGGTTGGAAAATTGGCAATGCGACGAGCCCCATTACCTTGACAACGATACATGCATGGTCAATGGATGTGAGATCTGAGCAAATCATACCCACGTACAATGGCTTGGTGATTTGGAGTGCCCATAGAAACATAGAGACGTAACTATGCTGCCCGTTCCCGTCAGGCCCGAATCAGGACAAAAATGGGGTTGTTACCCAGTTACAGGCGCACAGGATCTCTCTAGATCGAAGACATGGTGTTGCAAGCGCATGGCTTTTGGAGATTAAGAACGGCGAATGTAATGTGAACGGGGCCCGATTCATCTTCCGGTGGCGGTCGCCTAGCCAAGCCCGGCCTGGACCCCGGTCGCCGTGACCTCCAAAGCTCGCCCGCTGAATGGCCCTGCAGGGCCGGCCGTAGAGCGGATGGCCAAAGGCTGTTGGCCGCTGGAACGGCGGCATAAATTAGCGGGTCGCGTAGCAAAGTCCTCACTGGTTACTGGCTGAGGGTGCCCTGTCAATGCAGCCGCCTTCAGTCACCTCTCAGGGCCAGGGTCCGAATAGCTGGTTCAGGGCCTCCCGTGTCCGTGTCGGCTTCCCCTTGAACTTCTTGGAGAACTCGGAGAGTCAGGCAACTCTGATCCCCACAAGCATTCTCGACTGTAGTATCGGCCTTTGACGCCTCTGACGCTCTCTTTGTGTGTGTATTCTTTGCCGTCTCGTCGATTGCCACTCTCTTTTCGCTATCCACGACTATCTCAACGATTTGTGCTTAAGGTTTCCCGTGGATTCCAATCCCGAAATCGCCCCCAGGAGCATCAAGCTCGTCTCCCGTTTCAGCCTCTGGGACCACCCCTCGATCGATGAGCCAACCATACTTGAGGCGACTTCTTCGTGGTTCTTCTCTCAACCTCTAACCTCTGGGTTTAACCTGCGGCATTGGCTCTATTCTCCTTGATCCCTAGAGTCTCGAGCACGCGACAAAAGGTTCGGCATTCCCTAAGCGTCGTTGTCCTAGCGAATCCCCGCCGGCGGCACTGGATTGTGTCTACACTGCCCTGCCCGTTCCAGTCCAGAGACTCCAGCTCTCCACCAGCTCGGGAGGCCGGTATGGACGCCGAAGTCCCAAAGACCGGACATGAGTCTCTCCCTTCAACCGCGTCTGCCGAACGAGCTTCCATGATGTCCCGAGACTCAGGGCCTGAGCCCGAGACCCCTAGGATGGCTCACGATTCTTTGGTTACGGTTCGCCTTTCCGAACCCGACCCTATAGCCCTCGATTCTCCCATCGTCACTCCGAGCGTGGATACAAATCAATCGACACCGACCAAGGCACCAGTCAACGAAGGTGCTCCCGTCGAAGAAACCACCAAGCCCAGCTTGCAGCGGGAAAGCAAGGACGAAGATCACGACGACGAGGTGGTGAATACTCCGAGCACGGAAGAGGCAGCAGACACGGAAGCCCTACGTGACTCTACGGCGACCATGCCGCCACCGATCCTTACCACTCGAACTCTGCAGGACGAGCTTGCCGATGACGGTCATGTTTCGGATGACCAGGAGGAGGTGAACTGGGAGCAGCTCGAGCGGACGGAAGACGAACAGACCAAGGATGAAGAGACGGATAATGTGAGTCAACCAGCCCCAATCCGAAAAGCATGGAAGCTGACTCGTACAGTCGACGGCATTGTTGCTGGCCCGACTTGAACAGGAAAATGCGAAGCTGGCTACGAACCCGAAGAGCGTCAAAGTCCAAGCCGTCGACCGCGCCACCGCGGAACGCAGCGCAGTCAGCAAACCTCGTCCTCCTTCCATGGCCCAGCTTCGACAGATGGTTCAGGGACCAACACCCCCGGCCCTGCGATACTCTATGCTCCCTCCCCCTCCCATGACAGATCTCGAGTTCTACGCCGCCCTGGTCAAGGACTACAAGCAGACCGCCGCTCGGCTACCGACTCTTCTCTCCAATAAAATCCGCAAGGGTATTCCGCCGCCACTTCGTGGAGTGGTTTGGCAGAGTATGTCCGGAGCCCGGGATGCTGTATTGGAAGAGCAGTTTGACCGCTTCTGCGGCGAATCTAGTCCTTACGAGGTTATCATTGGCAAGGACCTGGGCCGAAGTTTTCCAGGAGTAGACATGTTCCGCGACCCCGAGGGAGACGGACAGCGTATGCTTGGTCGTGTTCTCAAGTGCTTCAGTCTCTACGACACCAAGATTGGCTATTGCCAGGGGCTGGCCTTTCTGGTCGGCCCGTTGCTGATGCACATGCCCGACAAACAGGCCTTTTGTGTTTTGGTCCGGTAAGAATTTATTCCAATCTCCCTCCCTTGTTAAGCCAAGACGGTAATGACTGACAAACCATCCAAGCCTCATGGAGGTATACGACTTAAGGGCATGCTTTCTCCCCGATCTTTCTGGCCTCCACGTACGCATCTACCAATTCAAAGAGCTGTTGCGACAGAGCCTGCCGGTGCTGTCGAGTCACCTGGACGACCTGCAGGTCGACCCTGCCTATGTCTCTCAATGGTTTCTCAGCTTCTTTGCCGTGACCTGTCCCTTGCCGATGCTGTTTCGTACCTACGATGTTATCTTCGCTGAGGGCGCTTCAGAGACATTGATGCGAGTTGCGCTATCCCTAATGCGGAAGAACGAGGCGCGCCTACTGGCTTGCACTGAGATGGAGGACGTGATGCAGCTTCTTTTGTCTCGTGGCCTTTGGGACTGCTACCATTACAACGCCGATGAGTTTGTTCAAGACTTTGTCAGTTTGACAAGCGTGGTGACGAGGGAAAACATGCAGCAACTTGAGCAAAGCCACCGGGAGTCCAAGACCGCTGCTACCAGTCCAGTCAGAGGATCTGAGATAACTACGGCAGCTAGCCGTTTCCTTGGCCGAATCTGGGCGACTTCTACCACGAGCTTATCCCCCAAGTCTACCAACCTCAGCCCAGGGCACACACCGCCTGCAAGACCACTGAGCATGTTGCGCCGGAGCACATCAAAGCAAAGCATCGCATCGACATTGAACTCCATGGAAGCCAGTTCAGCAAGCGTTACCAGCTCGACGTCGACGGACGCCACCACGATGTCCAGAGATTCATCCAACACCGAGGATGGAGGCGTCAGTCGTGAGTCGACCCCGGTCGGCACCAAGTCAATGATGGCTCACAAGAACAACGACGAGCGTAACCTGCACAGCCAGATCGAGGACTTATTGACCGCACTGAGCGAGCTGCAGCGGAACCATGCCCTTTTGTCGAACCAGCTGCAACGAGAGCGTGAAGAGCGACACGAGGACCGTAAAGCGGTCCAGTCGCTTCTCAATGGACTGAGACAGAAGGCCAACCGGGACTCATCGTCGACAGAGTCCAGTGGTCATCAGGTCACGGTCTCATCCGCAGACAAGGAAGATTACTCGGACGACGAGGCCACCGAACCCAAGACACCGAGCTCCGAGGACAACGATCGGTTGAATGAAGAGCAGACTCAAGAAGAAGAGCCTCCTTCCACTGAAGACTTGGAAAATCTGCTTGACATGGTTGAGCGTCGATTCCAGATCGATGAGGATCGACGACGGTCTTCTATGCTTGTGTCGAAAGTTCAACTGCGGGATGAGCTATGCCATGCAAAGGATCAGCTTGCCGGTGCCATGTCGCAATCCCAGGAGTATAGCCGTCAAATTCACGACCTAAACCAGGAAATGGCCATCGTCAAGGAGCAGCTCCGAGAGAGCCATGCGCATGTCAGGACTCTCCACCAAGACAAGCAGAGGCTTGAGAAGCAGATGAACGGCTTGAAATCTCGAGTGTCGGCTAGCTCAGCGCATGAACCGAGTAGGGATGTGGATGCGGATCGGAGTAGCAAGGCCAGTGGAGGCGGTCTACGAGAGTTTAAGCTTGGACGCAGCAAGTCGACGCCAGCACAGTCTGAGCCCGAGCCTGCGCCGGCCACCACGAGCAAGTTCAACAAGCGAATATCGTCTCTCCCGCGAGCCCACGAAGCAGGTGTGCCGATGGTGGCCACGACAGGGCCTGCACCCTCACAAAGTGAACATGAAGCCTTGCTGGTGGAGCTTGTGCAGGCCAAGACGGCAGAGGCAGTGGCCAAGCAAGAAGCCGAGGAGGCCCGGCAGAAGTGGGAGGCTCTGCGGAGATCTCACGGGCTAAGCCGTACCGAATCGTCGCACGGCTCATCGGCATCACAATCCGGACCCGGGGGAATGTTCGGTCTACTGACAGGTCACGGGATGGGCCACGGCGCATCATCAGCAAACGAAGCCGCCAACAAGCCGCCATCTACAAATTCAGGATCACAAGCGGCTGGAGGTGGCTTCTGGGGCTGGCGGAGGTGAGCTTAGACGAAGCGGCGGTTGCCGCTGCGGTCTGGGTTTCAATCAGCGTGGAGCCCCAGCCGCCTTGATGATGGGTCACGCGACATAGCCCCAGATCATTGTCTGGGGTTTGGGGACGTTTCATTGTACATATTTGGCCCTTCTTACAGTACTGCTTGTCAAGCGCACATGTTGGGACGCTATGGCGGGCAACCAAACTGCTTTTTGTTCAGCCACATACCGCCCCTCATCATTGTTCCTTTCCTTGATTTCTACGTCTCATGTTATCATCATTGTCGTCATCCTGTTCGGGCGTTTGTATATTTTAGCATGGGAGTCGGAGTCAAAGGCTGTTGCTGTTTTTTATAGCAGTATTTTGAGGTTTTGTTAAATTCTCGCAGGATTTGCGGATAGACGCAGATTCTATGCAATTGAAAATGCATATATCATCTCGTCATAACAACAGCCTGTACCTGATACGTAGCGCCAGATCGAGATGGCCCAGATGGGAAACCAGGGCAAGGTACGTATTAATGATGCAGAATCGACTTGGCTTGACGGCATCGATGCTTGGTTTGGCCAATGAGAGCACTTAGAGAGGTGCAGGTTGATTGATAGAGATTCAAAGTGGATACCTAGGTAGGTAAATATTGCTCATCCGGGTTTGGGCCGGCTGTACCTGATCATGAGATTATCGACCTGAAGACAGTACCTGGAATTGACCAATACCTCAGGTAGGTACTAACTAATTTGAAGATTTGCTTGAGAACTCTCTTGTGGGCTTTGCTGAACTACAACCCTAAAGAACTTACGCTATGGACACCTTATCTTTCCAAAAGCGAAGATAGTTGCCGTGGTACAACCTGAAAATAACATGAGGCCTGTGCTTTTTGATAGGCCGGCCGTGTTTTTCTCTCTCTTTCTATCCTAACCCCAGCACGGAGCAGAGGAGCCCCCCCTTTTTAGCGTGATTATCACATGCATTGACAAGCTGGCCCGCCTTGAAATGGCCAGATCATCATGTCAAAGCATCATTCATCGATTCCCTGCAACGTCTGCAAGGGGTTGATAGGGGAAACGGGGAGGATTCTTTGCGAGACTCTTCTCTCCTCATCTGGGCTGTGTCCTTCTTAATGGAGTAGGCTGTCGTCTGCTACATGCCGTTGTCTACCCTTGCAAAGGCATGATGCGGAGTCTTTGAAGCTTGAAATGTCGTCGTTTCAGCGCTTTGATGACGGGATTGGTCTGGTAGCCGGATCTGCTCGGGTGGTTTTGAAAAGGTGGTGACATGGGAAATACATGGTAGCATATTTTAGTTTGCTGGTGAATGAATGTACTTCCCGGGTCTCGGTGTTGCGTAGCAGTGCGTCATCCCTCCTAGAAGCTAAGGAGAGCTCCACTGGCTTGGCTCTGGCAGCAGAAGCAACGCCATCATGGATCCAAGCTCCATCGTCCAGCTCCGAACTGCAGCGCACAAAGAAGAGGTTTCAGCTCCATGCCCGTTGATGCCGGGCGTTGTTCAGCGTCCAAAGAGCAGAAGCTCCACTGAGCACTGCCTGTAAGGTAAGGTAGGTACTCTGTAAGGTACCTAAGGATTGGATTTCTTGCTTTTGCTGTGGGAGGGTAACAAAGGCGTCACTGCCGTCACTGGCTTCCCCGTCACTCCCGCCGCCGTGCGTGCGTGCGTGTGTCCGTTCATTCCCACCCAAGCAAGCCCAGGTAGGTACGAATCGAAACTTGGTCTTTTCAAGGTTCTCTGTCCTGTCCCCAAAAAGTACCTAATCCTTCCAGCAAACGTCATCCCTCTTCCCTCTTCCATTTCCTCTCCTCCTCCTCCATTACCATACATCAACCAACAGCTTTCATCATCTCTCTCCTCCGGTGACGAGATCCCAATCAATTAATCCTCATCTCCTTGGCCCTCAACTGCACTCACCAGGTACGTCTCTAGCATCCTAGACCTCAATCTCTGCTTGTTCCAGGGGTGCTCCTCTCGCTTGCTTTGCCTGTTTCTCTCACACGACACTTCCGACCGCCCCTATTGGCAGCCAAAAAAGCTCCAGACTCAGGCAGAGACAGCTACGTAGCTCCTCTCAACCTCCCTTGCCAATTTGCCCTGCATCAGTCACCAGTCACTGCTTCCAAAATCTCGGGCCACTTTTGCTCACGCCGCCTTTCACTTTCTGCAGAACATCCTCTCCCGAACCACCTTCTATCCAAGCATCCGTCCGCCGCACCTCCAGCTCTCCAACTTGCCGACGGTTCTCTCAGCCAGCGCACCGCTTCCAGACGCCTTCTCTTCCTCGCCAGATCGTCGAAATGGCTGATTCTGCTCCGGCCGCCAACGGCGGTTCTCTGCTTGAGACCACCAAAAACAGTGAGGTACGTGTTTGATAATGCGCTGTCCTCGTACGGGACATTTTGGACACAATTTTGCTAACCGCGTTCCACAGTGTTTTCCTGCGCGTTTTGCGCGACCTCAGGGTCGACCGCCATGAGATGCAGGATTCTTGCTGTAGAACAGAATGACTGACTTCGCACCTCTAGACGCTGCTGCTGCGTACCAATCTGTCGCCAACGGTATGGACTCCTGCTGCAGCTCTCCTCATGTCTGGCCTGTTCACGCTGACGCCTTGTTTTCTCTTTCCTTTAGGCCCCGTTGCGCAGAATGTTTACGACCACACTCAGAAGGCTGGAAACGAGCTTTCCAACCTGGCTGCTTCTCGACGCACTCCCTCGACTCCCGCTGCTACCGGCCAGCCTCTCACCCACTACCACTCCTTCTTCTCTGAGCTCCTATCTTGGAACAACCCTCGTAAGTCAAGATCCTTCTCCCCATTCAATTGGCAATAGCTGACGCCAGCTCTGCAATAGGTGCCTCTGCCATCGCTTATGCGACTATCATTTCCTCCATCTTCGCGGCTCGATACCTCGATGTGCTCCGATGGGCTTTCAAGGTCTCTTGGATGGTCCTTGGTACGACCATCGCTGCTGAGGTTGTCGGTAAGATCGTACTCAACAACGGTCTGGCTACTCAGATTCGCCCTCGCCGATACTACACCGTTCCCCGCGACACCCTCGACCAGCTCATTGGAGACGTCCATGAGCTTATCAACTTCTTCGTCATTGAGGCCCAGCGAATCATCTTCGCTGAGAATGTCTTTGCTTCTGCTGCTGTAAGTACTCACGCAAGAGCCACGTTGATTGACAGAACTAACATATCCGTAGGCCTTTATCTCTGCCTTTATCTCTTACTATCTGGTCAAGCTCGTTCCCTACTGGGGACTTGCTGTCATCGGCACCACCGTTGTTTTCCTTGTGCCTTTGATCTACACCTCTAACCAGGAGCTGATCGACGAGCAACTCCACCACGCCTCTCGCCTCATCAACTCCCAGACCGCCCAGGTTCGGGATGTTGCCTCGAAGCAGATGGAGCAGGTTTCCGCCATTGGCAAGCAATACGCCGGTGACTACAGCGGCAAGGTTCAGGACCTCCTCCGCGGCAAGAATGCCTCCTCTCGCCAGAAGATTGAGAAGCCCGAGCAGCACGCTTCCACTGCTCCTGTTATCAAGGAGCCCGAGTTCCCCTCTCCTCCCACCGAGGATCCCATCAAGTCCCAGGAGGGTGCCCCCCAGATTCCTACCCCTGCCGGCCTCAGGGAGGAGATGAATGAGCCTACCGCCATTGACACGCGAGCCCCCGAGGTTCCTAATGAGCCCGTTGTCGCCAACAAGCAGCCCATGTTTGCCTCTTAAGCAACCGACACGATACAGCTTCCACGTGTACACGAGCTGAGAAAAGGCATGAATGTGTTTGACGGCATTTTGGGGCGCATGTCTTTCCTTGAATCGAGAGCAATGGATTGTCAGATTGGAATCGGGCGCGAATTGGTTTTTGGGAGCATTCCTTAGCACGCAATGCGACAAACGACTCTAGTTGACGGTGATGAAAGATGGTTAAAATATGGACGAACTGGGCAGATGCTGGTTTCCGGGTGAGGGCCTTCAAGGTCTTGATTAATGCGTCGATGGTTTATGGACTCCAAGCATCTGGCCCAAGGCTTGTTTTTGTGCGCCTTTATTCTGGAGGATGGGTGTTTTAGGATTTGTATATTGTGTATTCTTGCCGAGGGCCAAGCCAAGGCCCTTTCACTACCCTTCGAGTCGAGATGCGCAAATACAACTTGTATTGTTATGGCTTGAGAAGTGTTGATGCGTCGATGTGAAGTCTGATATGATGCATTGGTGGGTGCGTGGACTGCCCAGCTCGCTTCTGCTTGGATCCTTCACGTTTTCCTGGTTTACAGACGACCACGACAATGAAAATTGTGTAACAATGATTTTGATATTCTAGTCTCGAAACGCCAATCCGACGAGGTATACCTCTATCACTTTTTCTACCATCCCTAACCGATTGTCGCCGGCTGAGAATACCCAGACAGACATGTTGAACCTCTCTCTCCTTTACTTCCTCCGCTTGCCACCACCTCCGTCCTCGGCGGCACTGCGCTTCCGGCCATTCTTGCGCCAGAACTCCTTGGACTCGCGCTTCTCGCGGGCCTCCTTCTTCTCCTCGTTGTCGGCGAGCCTCTTCTGGAACGCGGCGCGGTTCTCGTCCTTCTTGGCGCGGCGCTTGACGGCTGCGTCGTTGCGGATTGTGAGCAGCTGCTGCATGAGGGCGCGAGCCTTCTTCTCCTCGGACCGGGGGGCCATGACGACGGCTCGCTTCTGCATGTACGTCTCGCGCTTCTGCTTCTTGGTCTGGACGATCTGAGAGCGGAAGGGCAGGTCGGCGGCCAGGGCGCGAGGGACACGCAGGGGGTTGAAATGCCTAGTCTCGCGTTCGATGGCACGGTACTGGCTGTTCTTGGGCTGGGGAGTGTCGACGCCCTGGGCGCGGCGGACCTCGCCTGTGAGGCGCATGGGCTGCCAGCCGATGAGGTTTGTGACGGGGTTGTAGAAGCGGTGCGGCTTGATGGGGTACCAGGCGCGCAGGAAGACGATGTCGCTGAGGAGGATCTTGTCCTCGAAGGTGGCACGAAAGTGGCCCTCGGGCTTGGACAAGGCGCGCTTGATCTGACCGCGGACTCCCGAGACGGTCTTGATAGAGGCACCCTCGAACTTGGCAATCTCGAGCGACGAGTTGAACATGTCCTTGATGAAGGCCGTGTTCTTGTAGATCTTGGCGGGCGTGCCCGTGAGCTTGAGCTTCTTGACGATCTCGGTTGACTCGTCGACGCTGAGGATGGATCCCGTCGCGGCAATGCGGAAGCCGGCGTTGGACGGCGACAGCGAGTTGAAGCACACGAAACCCGTGTTGGGCGCGATGAGCGGCCCGTAGATGGTGCCGAAGCAGTGCATGTGCTCGGGCGTGTACTTGAGCATGCGATTGCGCGTCCGCGAGTCGGTCGTGCTGTAGATGGGCATCGTCTGGAAGCGCCGCCATCCGAGCGAGAAGATGAGCGGGTCGTTGGTCTTGAGGATGCGCTTGTGCCAGCGATGTCGCTTGATTCGCACCTGGAGGTAGCCGAAGCGGTCCTCGGTCGCTGAGAGTCCGCCAATGACGATGGGACGGCGAGAGTCGAACATGCGGACAAACTCGGCGGGTACGCCTTCGAGGACGACCTTGGCGTATTTGCCTGCGCGGTAGCCCTCGACAGCGGCCCGCTGACGCTCGTCGAGGTTCTCGAATTCCTCCTTGTTGATGTCGAGCTGCTTCTGGATTACGGCCTTCTGTGCCTCGTACCATTGATCCTCGCCGAACTCTTGAACATCGCCGCCTTCTCGTCGTGCGTTTGCCTTGTCGTTGAGGAAACCCTCTCGATCCTCTTCTTCGAACCTCATCTTGAGCTCTTCCTTTCGCTTGGCGTTCTTCTCTCGCTCAGCTTCGATGTCCTCGACTGTCTGCTGCGGTTGCTCCTTTTGACCCTCGGCTTCGAGATCCTCAAACACGCCGTCGCCTTCATCGTCTGGGTCTTCTCCACCCTCGCCATCATCGTCCGCATCATCTTCGTCGCCCGCAGCAAGGGACGCAGAGGTGAACCTTCGCCGTAGAGCTTCGACGTTCTTTGATGCTGCCCACTTCGCCGCGAGGTCCTCGTAGTCGTACAAGGGTATTGACCTATCCTCCACAGAATCCTCCTTCTCCTGTTTTGACTTCTTGAAGAACTCCTCGTCGTCATCAGAGTCCTCAATGTTCTCTTCGTCAGACTCATCCCCACTGCCTCTCCATCGGTTTAACGCGTCTTCGGGGCTTATCGAGTCGTCGTACATGAACCTAGCCAAGTCACCCGTGTGATATGAGCGCCTCTTGCCGTGAAGCTTCATGGCATTGCCGGCCAAGTTGTCCTTCCACCTCAATGCTGCAGCTTCTTCGTCAGAGTCGTATTCTTCATCGTCATCCACTTCCTCGGCCTCAGACATTGACCCAAGGTCCGAGTCACTGTCCGCGAAGGCGACATCGTCCTCTCCGCCATCCTTGTCGGCGTCTTTGCGAAACATCTTGCCCAGCTTGCCCTCGTTGAACTCAACCTCGGCATCTGAGTCGACTTCCTCATCGCCGCTGACGAAACCCTCGTCGTCATCATCCACCTCCTCATCCAATTCTTCGCGCGCAGCAAATCTGGCTTTGCGCTGCGTTTTCCGTCCTGTATCCTCCTCTTCGGCTACTGCTTCGACCTGCTCGCCGCCCTTGAAGAGTTGCACGCCGCCATCCATCTGACCTAGGAGTTTCCGCTCAGCTTGTAGACCGACAATCATCTCTTCGCCTTCTCCTCGTTCAGCATCGTCCTCATCCACGTCAAAGTTGAAGCCCTTCTCGCGGGTGATCCAGATAGCATCGCCATCAATCTTCAAGCCGCTACGGTCTGACATGGGCGCATGCAGCTTCTTCTCCCTTTCGTCAAGCCTTCGTCGTCCAGTCTTGCCGGAAATCTTAGCGAGGGCCTGTTCCATGGATGGGGTTGGACATGGGTCTGGCAGAACCTCCATATTCGCGACTGTGAAGTCGCCCAAGCCAGGAACATGCACCCGCTGCCCTTGCGATGAAAAGTTTGTGCCTCGTAGATATCCCGACAGAACAATGGATCGGTCGCAATTGGGATCGTCTTCGATCTTGGTAGGATGCGTGATGTCTCTGAAGCTGTCGACAATGGAGTACGGGTGGGAGTTGCGCCAGATGAGCGGGCGGGGGTTCTTCATGACGGAGAGGAAGCGCGACAAGTTGTGGATTTCGCGATCGGGGTATCGGCCGTTCATGACACCGGACAGGTAGAAGAGGTGTGCGCCCTGGTACAACTCGGTCCAAAGTCTCCTCTTCAACCGCTTCTTGGCATCCTTGAGCGCCTGGGGTTTGCGAAACAGGTCGAGATGGGTTAGGATGCCAAACACATTGCCGGGCATACCAGTCGCAGCAAGGATGTTAAGGAATTCCATAGTCTCCATCTCGAAGCCATAGTTGCCGTCAATCATGAGGAGGACAATGTCGGCCACCTTGGCGATGTCGACCATGGCCTCGAGCTCATTAGGACACTCGACAAACGTCAGGCGCTGCTTCTTAGATGTGACGACCGTGACGGGTCCCTGAGGATCGGATATCGTCTCCTTGGCATATCGTCGGATGAGCGACTTCATGAGAGTCGTCTTGCCTACGCCGGGAGGGCCAACGATGGTGACGAGGCGAGGCGGGGCCTCCTCGGGCAATCGATCGACGAGCGGAACATGGAGTCGCTTTTCTTTGATCTGTTCGGAACCGTCAGTATCAGACAGTACCAGCCGAACGGGCGCAGTGCGGTCCTACATCCTGCGATCTCGCCGCCTGTCGTTGAAGCTTTCCGGGACGTGCGAAGGCGAAGGCCTTGGGGTTGGGCTCTGGGCCAAGTTAGCATGCGCTCTTGTCGCAAACTGTCCATAATGGTAAAATCAACGTACCGCCTGTATGTGGCTTCTTATCCTTCTTGTCCTTGGACTTGCGATGCGGCTTATGCAGTTGGTCCTCCATGTTTGCGTCGTCTTTTACCAGCTTCCGAGGACCATCACTAGCACGGCCTGTCTCTTTCAATCCAAAAATTTCCAACTAGAGTATGGGAAAATTTGTTGATAAGGTGATGATAAGCCAGGCTTATCGGTATGATACGCTAGGGTTATCGGTAGTGGGGGTGGTGGAGGATACACCAGCCACGAGCACGCTCAGCCACACGGGCGAGGCTTGAGTCAATCAACTCCAAAAGTTCCAATCGAACATGTCGACCTCTGAACTGCCTGTTTAAGCATATATCCTATCGAGCTGCAGGACGGACATGCATCCATATGCTGGGCTGACGCACTCGGCGACGTTTCCCCGCTCTTTTGTCTGGCACATTCCATCCCATCACAGAGAAAGCCTCGTACGGGTTGAACGACTTATATTATCAGGGGTTTTCTTTGTCTCTGTTGTGTTAGAAGCGTAATGCCAATTTGCAGTGTGGACTTCTTCAGTCGATGCTAGATGCACGAGGCCGTTCTCCGATCAGGCTTGTTACTGAAGGAATGCCAATGCCAATGTCAATGCCAACTCAGAATGCGACCTCTTAGATAGTTGCCAAAGGAGATCTTGGCTCTGCAGACGATCTCCAGTCAGGCCGTATGAATCAACACGACTGAGTCACATCTGATCACAAAAGATTCCCATGCATACCCATTCCACGCGTGTTTTCCTAGAGTAGGCTCCTGTGCAGATCTTGCGTGTCCCGCTTACGCCTAAGGTACCCGCGTCCTTTCGTCAGCCCTGTACGTAGGCACTCTTCTGCCTTTCCGCTTATGTATGAGTTTGCAACTCTCATATCACTTATTCGTCAGCCTTAGCCCCCTTACAAGGCTGGCAGAGGCTTTCGTCATGACTCATGCAATTGTCTTGGATGAATGTGAACCAAGCTACGCAAGACAGATTCTGAAAGTATAAGGAGACAAGAATGGAACACCTTCTGGACTTCAATCTCAGGCACACGCATCTCAATCCCAATCATTAGGACTTCCATTATTAAGCTTAATTGGCCCTTCAATTAACTATAACCCTATTCACATTCAGCAAGTCCCACCAATCAACTCGACTATCAGCTCCATCAACATGTCTAACACTTCCGGCAACAACAACAACGCCACCACCACAGGCTCCAGCTGTAAGCATACATGATAGCAGCTCGCAAATATTTAGACCACAACACTCATCCTTGAATTTAGCCCACATGACTCCCTCGATGGATGAGAAATACAACAGCTCCAAGGTTGCCGACCCCGAGACAGCCTCCATCGCCACCTTTTCTTCCACCGCGCCCCTGGTCAAGAAAGACGAGAAGAAGCAGAAGGGGACAGAAATCGACGCACAGAAGCTTCAGGAGCAGGCTCTCAGATCACAAATCCGATTCAGCATGTAAACGAGAGACTTGACAACGGTCATCAAAAGCGCTGCGGTGGCTATTGAGGGGAAGCGCTGATTCGTCAAGCGAAATGGATTTCATTCGAGGGGCCTGCCTCCGGGCAAGGGCACGAGTCGAGCTTTCTCGGGCTGGCTGCAGATCTGGAGGATGCATAAGAAGCCCCAGAGTAAGTCCTTAGGAGAAGCAGTAGATGCATCACCTGAGAGGAGAGGCAATGTGATAGTGAGAGAAAGGAAGCGACGGGTATCTTTCGCTATGAACAAGACCAGTGTCGATAGTCTTTGACTGAATTTACTTTTTTATATTTTTCATACCAGAAAACCGTCCTTAGAAGCTGTCGTTGAGAATGTCCTCGTTCATCTTCACCATGGTAGGGCTATATTCGGATGAGTTCGGGTCTGCACCAGCATCCAGTAAAATATCGCCAACGATTCTCTGGCTCGCCTCTCGCGCTAGAAAGTAAAATTAGCATTGCGAGGTTTGAATTATAAGGCACTTGAAAAAAACCACTCACCAGGTGTCTGTAGAAGTTTCGATGGGGGTAGAGCAAACTGGATCGTCTTGGGCGGACTCATGCCAGCATATAAATCAATGTCCTCGTCCTCCTCGCTGTCCCAATCAATCTCAAGCTTGTCCTTCCCACTCGAGACGGCGCTTTCCTCTGCAAAGACATCCTGGGTCTTCCTCGCCGTCGCAGGCGTCTGCACGCTAACGCCAGGGGTTCTGGGACCCTGTGTTGCTGCTGCGAGGCGCTGTCGGGCATTGCTCTTGTAGGGCGACATGAATGCCTCGCTGCGTAGAGTGGGCACCGCCATCTCAGGAGATGACCCGGGCGAGTCTTTCCAAGATGTTGTCTCCTTCTGGGGTTGGTTGCTCTTGAGCGGAGAGATGCGCAGGGCAGGCTTGTGTGGTGTGGCCTGGATGCGGTAGTTCTTGTCGAGGATGCGATGCAGTAATGGGTCCTTGTGAGGTTGCACAGATTGCTCGTCTGTGTAGTCCTGCTCACGTTGGTTCTGTGGCGTCATTGACATATCGGGCAACCTGGCGGTGTGTTGTGCAAATAGGACTGTCGAATCCTCGTTGTCCTCCAGCATAGTCGTGTTCTCTTCGCCTTGCATCTCCCGCTTCATGGCTTCATAGGGTGATTCGAGGTCTGAGAATCGAGTCTTCGTCTTCGTCTTCGACGCTGGTGGGCGGGGCGTGCTACCCGTGAGCTCTGCGTCGTCGAGGAGTGAATCGTCAGCCTGGAAGGTAGAGTGCTCCGCCCCAGTTGTGGTGGTGATATCCTCGCCATGCTGAGCCGTGTAGTCTGCCGTTGTGTCTTCCCTCATAGCCGTGCTCTCCTCTACGTTGGTCGTTTCGTCATCGTTGATGAGCTCTTCGTAGCCGGAGAGGGATACGTTGGCCGAGGCCTCGAAGAACTGCTTCCAGAACTGCACATTGTGAGCCTTTGGCGTCTCTCGCTGTAGGTGATGCACAGTACCTTGGACGCCTCCCAGACAGCGCGTGAGTGCTCCCCGTACTGCTCAACTAGCGGAAGGATGCTCGTAGTTACGATGCGATGCGACTTGCTAAAGTTGTGGTCGATTTCTAGAGTTGTTGATGAGCTGGGGCGGAGAGGAAGAGAGGAATGATTAGTACCTTGGAGGGTCAGAGTGATGGACTGCTCGAGCCTCTCAAGTTCCTCCGTGAGTGATAGATTGCGAGCTGCCGCGCTTTGTCGAGACATGCTGTGTACAATCGGGTTGTCGTGCCGTTGTCGGGTTGCGATGATGTTGCTTGTTTACTGTGCTCATGGTAAATTCCAGGTTAGACGCGCGTGGGGACGCGATGAGGGGCAGCCTTGGCAAGCCTCTACCAAAATCCATGGAGGGGTATTATCTCATCTTCTGTCATGGGAGTCTGAAGGCAATACTAATCGTGACAAAATATAATGTTTTATACACAAGACCTATTGTTACAACTTTCAATCATGCACCTAAAACTTCTAGTGCTTAGTGTAGTAATCATTCATGTCCAACTTCATCAGCAGCTGTGCAACCATGTGATCTTCACCAATGCCCTCCTGCTTCAGTCCTAGGTCGTCCGACACCTTGTTGCTGGTTGATCGACTCTTTTCTGTCAATGCTCGGCATACAGTGATGAAAATCTGCACCTTCTTCTTGAAGTTGCCGTACAGTCGTTTCATTTCCTGCATTTCTCCCGAATCGGTGGCTTGGCTTATTCCTATCGCCTTCGTTCGAGAGTATTTAGCGTACTCAAGAACTGCTGTGAATATTTCCTCGAGTAGCTTCAGCACTGGTTGCTGTCGTTTTCTGAGGAAAAGGGAAAGCATGATTCTATCCAGAACTCGTGAGTGGAACTCTCGAAGTCTGTCAGGACTCTCGACCTTGTCCGACGTGGTGTTGGTGTCTGGGCTGCTCAAGTCAGACTCGACTCTGTCTAGCTTGGCCTCGAAGGCCTGCCAAGGTATGGCAACTCCCGCATCCATAAAAAACGAAGTGATGCCAGAAACAAAATGGTGTGCTTCTCGAGTAAATCGATACGAGATGTCCTCAGGGTCATCCCATCGACTGGTTCTTGCGTTGACGTCCCGGAAAAGTTGGTTGACCACATAAACCATCCTTAGAATTCTCAGCAGAAGCCTGAAAATGCGATCGTATTGCGTCAAAATCACCGGTGTGATGATAGAGGATAATGCGGCTGGGGCCTTGTATGACAGGCGGAGAAAGTCAAGAGCTTCCAGGGAATCTGGATTCATGCATTTGTCGATCTCTTCCTGTGACAGATCTCGCACAGCAAAGCTCAGATCTCCTGGCAATTCGGAGGAATCCCTCGATATGCCAGTCAGCTTTTCCTTGGTAAAGCCGTTGTCTGATCCGAAACTTTCGGTCAGCACTCCCATCAGGGCGAGGCGCAGCTCAGAACTCGCCGGCGGCCAAGTGTCTCGACCTCCTAGACGAAGGCCCATGACGCCTCCTTGCCGTGCAACTCCAGTGTGGCGCTCAGCTGTTTCCAAGTCGGGATCGAACAAGGCGTGAGATAAGAGACTGACAAACAAGCCGCTTCCGAGCAAATGAAAGTCGCGATGCATCTTGAGGTGACTGCGCAAGTCATGATTGCTAAAAAGCAGTCGCAGACTCTCTTGGTTAACCACATGAGACTGCGCGGAGGCAATACCACCGAAAGACAGTACCGGAAGCAGTGACCAGTGAGGCGCGGAATCGAAGCCGTTGGAGGGAGGTCGATAAGTTCCCGCAAGCCGCTGACGGACAACTTGGCTCAGGGAATCCTGCGCATCGTCATCGGGTAGAGGCTCATTGAGTTGATCGATGGACTCTTGGAGCAGCATTTCCAGGGCTTCCTTACTGGCACCAGTGAATTTGATCTCAACTCCGGGTTTGTATTCATATACCTCGCTCACAGGTATGAATCTCGGCTGTACAGGTACAGGTTCGCGCGTTCCCTGAATTGCCTGTACAAGACTCTTGCGGTACTCGTGAACCCGCGTCTCGAGCGTTTGAATGGCGTTCCAATCGTAAAGCCAGCCCGCCTTTGGGGGTTGAGTCACATCGAGGATTTTCGGCGTCGCCAAGGGGTGTTCTGGGTGATATGACCTAATGAACCGCAGATTCTTGCCCGTCTCGAAGATCGACTTGGCGATATCATAGGGCATGAAGTGAGGCATCTTGCTTTCATCCAGGCGAAAATCAATGTCTTCCACCTCCTGTCCGAAGTCGTCCATGTATTTCTCCTTGTCAACTTTGACAAAGCCTTTGCTTTCCCCAACGTTGGCTTTGGTTAGCGGGATCCCCTCTTCCCGCCTGGTTCCGATCCATTCTTCCAAGAACTCAATCCAAGGTAGGGAAACCCGTTGCAATACCTCGCGCATGATCTCGCGGAGTTGTTCCTCGCCGTAGTCAACAGAATATGCCTCGTGAAATACAAGAGACAGGACGTGTTCATCCGAGTAACCTTTTCGAAATTTCGATGTGAGCCTGTGGAAGGGGGCTAAGATTGCCAGAAGGCCTTTGACAGTAGACTGGAGTTCCAAAAGGGATCGAGGATTCTGCCCGTGAACTGCCACATGGTGCTGAACATCCTTGAGAATCTGGTCTATGGCACCAGCCAAAGCAACACCGCATCGTGTGGAGCGTTTCGAATATGTGGATTGGACGAAAGAGCGCAAGTCCAAAAGCATCGAGCCACACCTGTGACACTGCTTCTCCAATCCTCGAAGAACATCTTTCGAGTAGCCCGAAACCCGCATGCTGGGTAGGGCGGGTGTAAAAGACCGACCCTTTTCCTGCTTGAAGAAAAAGACCGACTCTTGACCAAGCGCTAAGGCGAGCAATGAGGTAAAGTACGCCTTCACGTCGATAACGGGTACGTCTGAGTTTTTGAGTCCGAGGGGATCAATCGACCAGCCCAGCAGGGCATCGTAGACAGTAGACCCAGCCTCGGTAACCAGAGGTGGTTGGCCAGCTGCTGTCGTGCCAGCGATGAAGCTATCCCAAGTCTTATGCCCAGGTGCCTTCTCTTCTGGCTTGTCAGTGTCTATCCACAGATCGTCTGCCGAATCTGTGTCATCGGCGTTCTCTGCAGTGGGCGAGCCGTCGTCGACGACGGTGTTTACTTTAGGATCGGGTTCTTGTTCAGGCTGGAGAGCAGGCAGCTTGAAGAAGCCATTTTTCTCGACGGCCACTTGTGCTAGTTGTACCAAACCCGAGTCTAGATTGCCTATATAGAGTGAATTAGCAGGCTGAAGTAGGGAATCGATCTGTGAGCACTACTTTTGAGAGTGGGCGAGAAGAACGCATTTGGGGCATCACGGCCGCGGTCCAACTGATCTAGCCATTTCGACGTCTGCCAGAAATCGGGGATAGCGAAAACGGCCGCTAGATCTTCAGATCCAGCCATGATCGCGGTATCGTGTGGAGAGTATCATCCAGCATTGCCCAAGATCCAGCATGTTTTGGATTGTTGAGCTGGAGCGGTTGCGCAGGGCAATTAACGCGAGGTGACGAGAAAGCTCAGTGCAAGTTGGCTGCTCCCCGCGACGCGCTTCACTTCAGTGCATTCTTAGCGCATTTCAGGGCCCTTCGCGCTAAAAAAGCGCCCGAGCTCCTCCCAGTAGCGAATCGTGTATGATTTCATGCACTGACGGGACAGGGATCTTAACTCCCGTCATGATCATCCCAGAGCTTGAATCCTTCAACTCTTTTGTTCGCGGCTTGTGCAGCATCCTTACTTGACTACACCATCAACAACCAGGGCCTTGGTCGCACTTACAACTACTATTGCACCCAGACTTATCGTATTCTTTATAAACATTGCAACACGATCACAATGGCTCCTAGGAAACGTGCACGAGCCAGTACTCAAACCGCAGCGACGCCCACGCCTGCGTGCGACGAGGATGCAATGGACGTCGATACTCCCCAGGCGGGCGATCAGGAGGAAGGCAATGAGCTGAAAGAACCGGACAATAATTTCAATGACCTCTGGACGGACGATCAAGTGGCTTCTCTATTCAAAGGTGTCATTCGCTGGAAACCTGCCGGTCAGTTCTTGATCCTCGTTTTCCTTTGCGATACGGTTGCTAACCAGCTACCTGCAGGCATGCACAGGCACTTTCGAATGATAGCAATTTCGGAACACCTGCGAAATCACGGCTTCGATCCCGACCTATATCAGCACACACGCATCCCCTACATATGGCAGAAGCTCAGGACGTACTACAACCTCGAGGTCATCGATGAGCGAGAGAACTTTGATGAGGACGAATCCGAAGACAGATACGTCGAGTTTTCCCTTCCCAGAGCGCAGTTCTTCGACTCTATGATGCAGCGCGCGATCGCCGACCCTAGCGAAGCGCCTACATCACCTGCACAGCTCGAGCTCTCACCAGCACCCTCCTCCCCGGCCAAGAAGCGCAAGCGTGGCGACACCAAGTCTAGAGGTGCTTCGGTAGACGATACAGAGGACGGGACGGACGCGCCATCGCCAGCGCCGAGGACAAAGCGAGGTTCTTCGAGGCAGAAGAAGAAGGGAGCGCCTCAAACCAAGGCCGAGAAACAAGAAAAGGCAGAGACGACGGAGGAGGAGGAAGCTGAGGATGGAAGTGAGAGTGAATCGAGTGAGGAAGAGGGGAGCGCTGAAGAGAGCGGAACACCCGTGTCAAAAGCGACGAGAGGCGCCAAGAAAGGACAAAAATCGGCACCGACGAAAACAAGGGCAAGACCAAAGAGAAGGCGTTGAGACTTTGGTATGGGTTTGTGTCTGGATAGCAGGATAAATGGGATGGTTTAGATACCCTTTAGCAATTGAACTCGTGCATGTGTGAATATCCTGAGTGTTTATTAAGTCGTGATGCCTTGCTCGCTGGCCAAGGCGTGGTATCTCGGCAGATCTCTCTGAGTAGTATGAATCCTGATATCCCAGCCTCTATTCCTTTTCCCACTCGCTACGGTAACTCGTTTTGGTCCTCCAATCCCGACCTATGGGGAAGATGCCCTCCACGTCCAGCGTCGACTTCTGTGCCAAGCCCGGTTCAACTAGCTTGGGTAGCTCAATGGGCGGCTTCTTCTGAAGCAAATCCCACGTCCCAGCCTCGGCCTGCCAGCTAGCATACTGATCGCGTTCTTCGGCGAACTGCTCTTGACGTCGCTCGGTTGCGATGCGGTTCTTGAGGGACTCCTTCTTCCGATATGTTTCTGGAAAGTCGGCAGCAGAGAAATGCAGCACCTCGTTCGCTTCTCGATTGATTGCGGCTTCCTCCTCGTCAGATAGAGTCAACGGCGTCTCAAAGTCCGAATCATCTATGATCTCTTCATCAGAAAGATCAGAGAGGGTTTCCAACATGGTAGACACGACAATCGGCTCTGGCGTTGGTTCAACATCTGCTTCGGCTCCTAGTAAAGCGTCTTCAACCTCCTCGTAACTGAGAGCTTCCTGCTCTCCTTCTTCGTCCCGGTCTGGTGGTTCATCATATACCTCGAGCCGGAGTCTTCGCGCACATTTGCGCCAGAACTTCTGTGAGTTTGGCTTCATCCCCAAGGATAAAATCGCTGCTTCAACGTCTTGTAGCCTTATAATATCGCGAGTTGACGGGATGATTTCCTTTTTGGAACGTATTCGGGACATGCTGAGGAAGATGGTTGTCTGAACAAGTCTCCTGGTGATAGAAACCGCCAGGGAATGAAAATCCTCAAAGGTAGTGGCCCACATGGAAGGGGGGTTGTTGTCGATGAAGTTCCAATTCTCGCTAGGAATAGACGAGTTCATGAAGATACGCTCCGAAAGTCTCAGCCAGCTGTGAAGACTGAGAAGTCTGGAGAAGGGCAGAATTTGATCATCACCAACACTCTCGCCATTGTCGAGTCGGCGAGCGATCTTTGGGGTAATGTCCCAGCATCCTCCCCACTTATTCTCTTCCCGCTGCTCTTCCTTGCGCTCTTGACGCACAGAAATAGCATCCGCGGCTTCATCCAGGGCGTGGCAGCACTGCTGGCTAAGTTCAACGGCAGCAGGAAACTCGGCGAATTCAATGGCCGGACGCCTGACTTCTCGCTGTCTCAAAAGCTGGGCTCTCTGGAGGACACTAAGGTAGTGGTTCACCTCGATCTCGCTCTTTGTGCCTATTCGAGATGCAATGCCTGGGAGATCACCTTGCCCCAAGCGTGCGAGAGCCTCAAAGAAGAGCTTTTTCTCCGAAGTTGACCAAAAAGTGACTCCCAGTTGGCTCGACTCGAGGAGGCCCTCTTCATCAGCAAGACAAACGCGCTGTGCCGCATCTTCGATGTCGCCATTGAGAAGATCCAGGTAGTCGGTGTTCAGGATTCCTTTGTGCCGTTTGAAAGCTCGAGGGACCAAGTCCTCTTCGGCAGGTCGTTTGAGTGATGGGTGCTCGTTGTCCTCGTCTGTATTGAGTGCGCTGTCGCTGTACAAACTACCAGAGGCGTCGGTTTCCACATCATCGTATCGCTGAAGTAGGCCTTGTGCCGTGTCATGCTTCACCTCCGAGGGCGCAGCGTGGCCCATGTCGACTTTCTCCTTGCCGAGGGGCCCAAAGTTGGTTTCCGGCTCCATGCTCCCTCGTTCCTGATGTCTAGAATACTCTGAGAAGGTGAAAACATGATAGCAAAAAACCGAGATTAAATCGAGGTCTGACCTGGAGGTGAATATAAGGTCAGTGAGTAGTGGTTCTACCCATCTTTGTTCATCATCTCAGATGAATTTCTGGATCGGTGCACGTACCGTACTGTACTCGGCTTGGGCGTTGAACTGAAGAATATTACTGCTGACATAAGCCTACCGCTACCGTCAACCTCTAGGCTTCCAGGCCTTCAACCATCACTACCCGGGTTTCCGTCTCAATCGCATGAAACCCAACGTATCCGTGTTGCGTTTCTCATCATGTGCAATGTTACGGGTCGTTACAAGATGTCTTTTCCACTCAAATACCGGGACGAGCGTGTTTGCGGTCAGGCCTCGCGCATTCAGAGCCTTCGCTGCAGCTGCGGCTCATGACATGCCCAAGCTGCAACTTCGAGACTACCAGGAGGAATGCATCGCGTCAGTGCTAAAATCTCTGGAAAATGGCCACAAGCGAATGGGTATCTCGCTAGCTACCGGCAGTGGCAAGACGGTAGGTGCATCGCATCTTGAGATCCTTGACGACAATGGATTAACTTGAAAAGATCATCTTCACGCAACTCATCGACAAGATCCCATCAGTATCCAGGGATGCTCAGCAAACCTTGATCTTGGCGCACCGTCGCGAGCTCGTAGAGCAAGCGGCTCACCACTGTCAGCGCGCGTATCCAGACAAGAGGATTGAGATTGAGATGGGCAATGTTCATGCTACTGGAACCGCCGACATCACGATTGCCAGCGTGCGGAGCATAACATCACAGACCCGACTAAAGAAGTTCGACCCATCTCGTTTCAAGCTTGTGCTCGTTGATGAAGCGCATCATATCGTTGCTCCAGGCTACTTGAAAACTCTTCGCCATTTCGGACTCGAGGAAAAACGAGACAGCTCTCCGAATCTCGTTGGCGTATCTGCCACCTTCTCGCGATTCGATGGGGTCAGGCTTGGTGCAGCCATCGACGAAATCGTCTATCACAAAGACTATGTGGATATGATCACCAAGAAGTGGCTTTCGGATGTCATTTTCACGACAGTCGAGTCCAAAGCCAATTTGTCAAAGGTCAAGAAAAGCGCATTCGGCGATTACCAGCCTGGCGAGCTGTCCAAGGTCGTCAATACCGATGAGATCAACGACATTACGGTGCGCAGCTGGTTGGCAAAGGCTCCCGGAAGAAAGTCGACATTGGTATTCTGTGTCGATGTAGCTCATGTCGTTGAGCTGACCCACCGGTTCCGAAAGCACGGGTTCGATGCGAGATATGTGACGGGAGATACCCCTAAGATTGAGAGAGGCGAAACCCTTGACGCGTTCAGGAAGGGCGAGTTTCCAGTACTGGTCAACTGCGGTGTTTTCACCGAGGGTACCGATATTCCTAACGTTGATTGCATTATCCTGGGCAGACCGACGAGGTCACGAAACCTTCTCGTCCAAATGATCGGCAGAGGCATGCGACTGCACCCGGGAAAGAAGAATTGCCACATCATCGACCTTGTGTCGAGTCTGGACACTGGAATCGTGACGACGCCCACATTATTCGGCCTGGACCCGAACATGTTGGTGGAGAGTGCCACGGTGAGTGATCTACGGAAGATCAAGGATTCTGGAGAACTAGAGCACGCGAGCTCTCCGAAACCCCTTTCTTACGAAACAACTGCCGGTCCAGGCTCCCCTGATTCCGTCACATTCACGGATTATTCCTCTGTCTTGGATCTCATTGCCGATACGTCTGGTGAGAAACACATTCGGGCCATCAGCAAATATGCATGGGTCCAAGTTGGAGAAGAAAAGTTTGTTCTCTCAGCTCCAAGCGGCTCATATATCCGGATCGAAAAGATCAGCGAACGGCTCAACACATCTGCGCCAATATTCCGAGCCGTGGAGGTGCGGGCCCTTCCACCTGGCATAGCAAAGTCGCCCTACGCGATGCCCAAAGAGATCCTCACCGCAGCTACGTTCACTGACGCGGTGCACGGAGCTGACAGCTACGCTGCGAACGTGTTCCCTCATACCTTCATTCATCGCTTCCAGAAATGGCGCTCGCTACCGCCCACTAAGGGTCAAGTTGATTTCATTAACAAGCTGCGCGGCAAGGCAAAAACCCTAACCGCCGATGATCTCACCAAAGGCAAGGCGGCAGACATGATCACGAAACTTAAACATGGTGCCCGTGGTCAGTTTGCGAAGCTTGAGGTGGAGCAAAGGAAGCAAGAAAGGCAAAGGGCAGCCGCAGAGTCCAAGAGGCTCCGGGAGCATGTCAAGGTGGGACCTGTGGCAGCTTGATGGAGAGACGAGTTAAAGCCGCGGTCGTCAGCTCTGTGACAGCATGTGTAACATTGGATAGAGGGCGTTTAGGTAGAATTTGGAGATGAACATCAGGCGCTTTCATGGAATCGTTCCAGAAGCCGATATGGCTCACATATTTTGTATATATTACCTTGTATAGTTACAAATAACTCAAGCTACGAGCCTCTGAGAAACCAAACTGGAAACTGGTTTCTTTACTCAAGCAGACACAAGCCGGGTTTTGACGAAAATGTTACTCTTAGGCACCACGGAGAATCTTGTGCGAACTCCGACTTGCGGCAAAGAAGCACACAAACCACCAAGAGCATCTCAGACTCCGATGGACAACCCCATATAGGCCGGGCATCGAGATCTGTCATCAACTCGTCTTTTAACCGCCTGATTGATAACCAACAGAGCAACACTAAGGAGTCGTTAACTCGCCAAAATGGCCGAGGCATCTGAGAGCAGCCATGCTCTCTCTCTCTCCGGAAGGTCCGCGCCATGGTTATGCACTCTATATCGCTTTTCTTACACTCGAGACCGGAACTTACTTGCGACATCCATTCTAAAGTCTAAGCTTGGGATTCTTCTATTTTGAACTTGCACGTTTCATCGCTTTATTCCATCTATCGTTCAGGTCTTGAACTTTTGACCCTGCCTATGCCAATTTTATCCGCAATCGTTTTCTTGCTTCAGATCCGTTTCGCTCAAATTCTGTCCCGAAGACACAGCCGTCGTTCAAATCTAGCCTCACCAAGAGCTACTTATGTCGTGAACTCTATGGATGTCGTGGAAAGGACCTCCCGAAGCAGCAGACAGATGAATCTAGAGTTTCCGGGTCCCAGGTTGAGTACATATTCGACGGTGTATTTGATAGGTTATGGGATGGCGAGGTCCCTGCTGCAAAGCTGCTAGAGGCCCTGTTGCAATCTATGGAGAATGGGTTGAGAAGGGCAATGGCAGAGATTGCCAAGCGGGACGCAGAGGCTCTCGGAATTCGGTAAGGGGTATTGAGTTCGAAGGGAAGTGATTTCGTCATTGGCGGATCATGATAGAGCGTTTTACAAGCCAGTCATGTTGGATAGCAATCTTATAAAAACACGTGTTATAACAGCCGGGCATCATGTGCTGTTGCATCACGTTCTCCATGAAGTTGGCCATAAAGGCTTGGTGTGTGTGATTGCTCCAGCTACACAAACATTCATAAAGACGAATAACTCTAGTCTTCTCTCACCGGTTCTAGACAAACTTTGACGTATGAAATATCAGTGTAATCAACCTATGGGCAACTATAAGAGGCCCCCTCCGCCCCCTTCTTCAGAGCACCGACGAACCAGAGCAGAACAACTCATCCAACACGACCACGACCGGCGAAGTTTGGGAGCATGGGGCAAAGCATGTGCAGTTATCAGGTACGGTTAATTTTCACATCTCAAAATCAGCAACTCAGTACTGACTTGAAGAAAATCAAGGTCGTCCTTCCTCTCTAGGTCCTATATACCGATGAATATCTGGGCCAAGAACTAGATGCAAACATGCAAGCCTGGTGAGTCCAGCAGCCCACCCTTCGAAACCCAGCCTCGAGGAACACCGACTTTGATTCTTTGCGCAGCAGTTGCGAAAAGGACTGTGATTATATATACACGTCACAAGCAGTCGGCATCACGAATTGGAGCCGACACAACCTAAGGATGTCAGCGGCGTGCCAGCATTTTTCATTCTTACAAACGCGATGGGTAGGGAGCAACGGTCCCTGAAAGCTCTGGCCGTGACCCTGTTTTACTACTTCTGCGGATTCCAGCTCATTCCTATCACATCTTTGCTCCCTTTCATTCTTCACAGCGACCACTATGGGAAAATTGTCGAGGATGATGCCATTTCGAGAAGTTGGTGGGGTTTCTGGACGTCAGATAGCAGGAACTCGGACTAATACACCTGAGTGCGCTATGAAAATCATGTGTCTTCTATATTGTCGCAACACTGGCGTTCAGAGAGACAATCTGAGGCATGATCAAGGCCTTCTCCCTTCCGCTACTAAGCCAAGAGGAGAAAGGTTTAACAAGAACAAGGTACAAGTCAATCAAGTGAACAAAACTGTACAATCCCTTGTTTAATTCAGAGGTCGTGACATAAAAATTTCGAGCCGTGCTCTCGAGGAGCGTCTTATACTTTGAACCTGATCACCTCTTGTCAAGTGTAGATGGCATTTGCTCCACATGAGCCGACCCGACCATATCGTCACAACTCCTAAGCCAATGTAACTTCTAAGCGGCTATCGCGCAGCTTTGGCAGAAGCCGGCTGGAAGAGAGGCGAGGCTGATCTGGGGTGGTTGAGGTGGGCGCTGGCCGTCCTATGGCGTACCTCAACCGCCAATATCCTGAACAGTCGAAACTTGTTGCTCTTCGGGCTTCGTCTTCTCCAACAGCGGCAGCATCTTCCCCCCTTTCATCAACACCAGCTTCTTCCCCTCGCCTCCGTACCGCACACCCACTGAAACACCATCCAATCCCATGTCCTGCGCCCTCACGTTCCACAGCAGCTGGACCACCTCCCCCTCTTTAGAACAGCACACATACCCGAGAGCCGCTTCTGCCGAGTGCATCTCGCTCTGGACGCCCTTGGTTGCAGGCTTCTCACCCACCAGCAAACCTAACACGTCCGCGCCGCGCCACCCCGGCGGCGCCGCTGCCATCGCACCCTTGAGCTCGCGAACGTACATTGGGCTTGAGCTCCGGGCGCCGGCTTTGCACTGCAGGATGGCTTTCATCGTGTGCGAGGTTGTCGGCACTGTCCACGTGCCCAGGAGGTCCATGCCGCGGTCAGAGGCGCCGCCGACGCGCTTGAGGAAGAAGCCATACTGGGAAAGTGTGTCGGCGACGGTGTACTCGTAGTGCGTGCCACGGTATACGGTCGATCTCTTGTTTAGGCGGGTGCGCTCGACATAAGACAAGAATGTTGCGAGGTCGGTGTGCTCCTTGCTGGGAGCTTCGGGATATATCAACTTGAAGGGGCTGGGTCCCTGGCTATTGTTGGTGTTGCTAATGCGCCGCACGACTGTTCCAAGCAAAGTCCATTTTTCAGGTAGCCGAACGTGTCTCGAAGCCTTTTGAAAGCCTCGAAACAGCATAGACATTCTTCCATGAGCGAATGTTGATGAATTGGCATTCTGCAAGTTTGCTGAACGCGCTGCGAAGTGAGGCCAACGATATATATCCTGCGCATGCATTAAAGCGATACACCGCTCAATCGAGGTCGCAATCAATCACGTAGACCACCTACGGTAGGGTAGGTAATGAAGAAATGATTAAGTTGCTATATCTTTTCAACGCGCTGTTTTCCAATTCCTTTTTGTATCGCTTGAATAATTCATAAATGGTCCCAGACATGCCTATCGACGCACTTACTGCAAAATCCTCAGCGCCAACGAAATACAGGCTCTACTCATCGTACAACATTTCCAACGTTCGAATACAACCGGCCGTCGCGGCCATTCCCCCTTCTCTTTCTATATCCTCATAGCATATCGCCCTGACCTTGGTTGTGTATATTTGGCAGAAACATATTCTGACCCAGGCGTGACGCGGGTTGAGGCGGCGGCTTTTCTCTGCTTCTCTCATCCCGAGACCGGCTTGTTGTCATACGCCGCGATCTCGACTGCGGCCTTCGAGTCACGGGCTTGATCATGTTCTCTAGGAAGAAGGCACCTTCCGTATGCCCCGTGTTGGGTCGCTCGTCGTCGGCGTCCGAGAATCCTCCCACGTATTCGTCGTCAGAAGCGATGTCTCCCATCTGTGGCTGGTAAGAAGCCGGGGCGGACGGGGACGTGATGGATCTTAAATGAAGCCCAGGCCGCATGGCAGGGATAACTACATTGAAGGCGCCGGGGTTCATGGTATTTGAGTTTGCTTCTCTCGACATCGCCGGGGAACGGTCTGCAAATCCGTTCTGGAACGACGTGTTGATCGAGGCTTCATGCAGGATTGGCAAGATCTGTTCATCGTAAAGCTCTGCCCCAGTCTCAAATGACTCCGGTGTATACTCAGTAATAGTCCTCGATGATCGCCCGTCGTCGTCGGTCGTGGGGCTTGACGGCTCGTCAAAGAAGTCGTCAAGACTATCCAGCTTGGTCGCGAGGTCGCCAACGTGGACATCGCCACGGCCCTCGTCGGATAGCATCGTCTCGGTCCGCTCCGATGCACCAAAGTAGTTGTAGGCAAAGTCATCTGCATGGAATTCCACGTCAGGAGTTGGCGCAGTTTCTGTCAGCATCCCTTCGGCGCCTTGGCAGGTGTAGAAGGCGGCATGGATGTTGGCACGCGTAGCGTCTGTCCTCTTCGCAGGAATAGGGATGGCCCAACCTGATGCCTCTGGAATTCCAAACAAACTCTGCGTGCGTTCGTATTCCTTGCGGATCGCCCTTGAAGTTGACCGCGTCATACTCATCCGCAAATGGTGCTTATCCATGTGGTTGCCAGACATAGTCATAATATTATCGAGCACCTCGAGCGCCTCCATGCAGAACTCTGTCTGTAAAAGGCGAAGCAGCGGCGAGATGAGGTCAGACCCATGCCCAGCGAGTTCCGGCTTGCGCATGTCCACCTCAGGAATTGCGACGCACAAGATCCTCATCGTCTGTATCTTGACCCAAGATAAAGAGTTGGTGAGAAGTCCGATGAGGAAGGTAACCATTTGAAAATCCAATTGAGGGAGATAGCACTCCCTCAAGGCTCCCCACAGTTCGAGCATAAAGTCTTTGCTGCTACCTTCGGGCTTTCCAGAGGCGAAATCGTGCAGGGCAACAGCAATACTTGCCAGACCCTGGCGATCAGCCTCCTCTAGGAGCAGGCTTGCTGTTTGGACAGCGTCCTCTCCTAGGCTGGGCTTTTCGAGCTCATTCAAGAAGCGAGGGAAATTTGCCAGTAGTGAGAAAAACAGTCTAGCATCCTCGCCAATCAAGCCATCGCTAGGGAGATGTACCAGCTTGTCCATTGTGTCGAGGGTCGGCTGCCAGCAAAGAGAAGACCTCAAACCCTTGTAGAGTAAAGGCTGCACACCTTCGAACAGTCCTTCCCAGCGGATTGGTTGGCCGTCGGCAAGCACTCTACGCACATTTGGTAAGCTCAAATCCAACTTGCTGAGTAACTTGTTGAGCATTTCGACGGCTTCAAGAAACTCCCGCTCGTTGATCGATTCCAAACAGGCGCAAGTAGTCCAGAACAGTTGCGGGAAGCTGAGAAGATTGTCGGCATCCAGCTTGGCAATGAGTGTCTTTAGGGTCGTCAAAATCTCCATCGAGAATGACTGAATCTCAGGGTCCTCGTCGGCAATGGTGTTGGACAACCGCGCGAGCATGTCTCCAAGCATAAGTTGATCCACAGACGTAAGGACGCATCTGAAGATCTGGAACGACCGACAAGCGAGGTGGCGAACTGGACAGGACGTGGCCCAAGTCAATGAAAGCCGACCCCAGTGTTCCTTGATTCGGGGAAATGTCATCTCAAAGGTCTTGACGACCTCTGCTGTGAGGAACTCCATGCTCGGTGGCACTTTGCTATCGTGATCATCGACTTTGCCGTTGCTATCCTCATATCCCCAGACCACAGAGCGATCATGCCGGCGAACCAAGTCTATCAGATCTTCAATGGGTTTCCTGTCGACTTCTTGGATCTGGTCATCAATTTGTGAGATCACTAATTCATGAATCAAATGCACGAGCATCTCTCGTGCCTGCTCCTGAACTAGTGGTGTGTAATGATCCCACAGAACAGTAACCACTTGGAGGAGAATGGGTACGTTCTCATGTGTAAGATGAACCGGGGATACCATCAAATCTACCAGCAAGATCAGTGATAGTTGACCAAGGGAAAATCCAGCTTGCTTCGTTCCAACTGGAAGAGCCTCGGCCAGGTCAGCGCAATAAGGCAGGAGATTGATGTCAGGCGGTGGAGGAACTGCGTCTCGCTTCTCGTTCGGCACCATTGCTTTCGGCGTAATTTGCATGAGAAGAAACTCGACAACCTTGATACCGGGCGTACTGTTCGTGGTTGACAGGAAAACGACGATTTGCTTGGCATACTCGACGAAGTTCTGCTCTCGACGTTCGAGACACAACTGCATGATAAAGTCCAGCACAAGGCGGACATTGCCTGGATGGGGCCCGGTTGCAAGAGCCTGCCAAAGAGCCTGGACCTCGTTGTGTAGTGCACCACTAGATTTAATCGTGATCTCTAGGAGATTTGCGAGAAGCACGAAAGACTGTGCAGTAGGGCCTCCATTCGGATCCAATTTCAGTTCTATGGACTGAATCCAGGGCAGGACAACAGCCACCACATTCCGCTGAGCTGCAGGTTGTAAGTCCTTGAAATAGAGAGTGAACTCGGAGAAGATGTGAAAAGCCAGTTCTGTGTGCTGTTTCGCAAGACGTTTGGAGATCTCAAACTGCGCGAGCTTGTACACAGCTTGTGTCTTATCGGTGATGCTGATGTCGAAATCCTGAATCTTGGAGTTTTTCAATTGGCGAGCTTCTAGAGATCGTAGCACATTTGCAGATTTCGACCTAATCTCACTCTGATCGTTGCCCAGCGTGAATAGGCATAGACCAAGAAGCTTCCAGAAAGGGCATGGGTAGTCGATGTGATCCTGCAAAACTTGAGTAACAACTGCAAAATAGCTCTCCAGGACCTTGGGAACGTCGGCCAAGTAACACCGCGCAATGCAGTGTTCCATCAAGTAGGGGACCTCCTGATTATGGACAATCAAATTCTTCAACGCTCTCCTTCCAATGACGTTCATCCGGTCGCTTCCGGAATTGAAAATGGCCTCTATCCAAGCGAGCATGCGTCGTATGTCAAACTGCAGAACGACGCCGCTCTCAGTTGTAACGCTGATCGGGCCTCCACACAAAGCTGACATGGCACTGAGAGCTGCGGTCCTGAGGTTCCTTTTCTCTATCTCCATAGCTGCAGTGACAGTACCACTCTCGCTTAAGGTCTGTTGATCAATCAGGGATTGACGCATAGTGTCTTCACGGGCGTGTATTTGATTTTGGTTGGGCGAAAAGCCACACCAATCTTCCATGAGGGAAAAGGCCGACTTTCGAGATTCAAAGGTCATCCACCGCGACGGGTCCTTGGTTCGATTGATACCTTCAAATAGGGCTTCCATCAGTCCACAATAGTGCCGTCTGAGCTTCTGGAATTCCCAGTCCATCTGGACTTCCCCATCCATCAAGAAAAGTTTGAGGTCCTTTGTATATGCGGTGAGAGTGGTCAAGAAGAACTCTCCGTTGTAGACCTCTGATTCACTGAGAAAATGCGAAGTGAGTTTGAAAACGTGGGTGATCTCCGTCCTAAGAAGGTCCATCTTGCGATTTCTTCTAGGATTGCTGTTTGTTCTCTGGTGTATCCGAGTGCGTGCCTCATCGTTGCACCGAGAAACTTGGCCTTGGAGTTCCTCGAGCAGCATCCGATAGATGTGCACATTGATAGAGCCCATGGCAACAACCACTGCGTCACGAACGGAGGCCGAAGAGACTGACAGTAAGGGAATGAGGTACTTGAACAACATTCGTGCGGTGACAATTTTGTCCTTGGAAGATGACTTTGAGGTCTTTCGCACATGCTGAGGATCCTGGGGCGTTGGCAAAGCACCTGGATCTGCGAGTGTAGTGCAAGCAAATATCAGGTACAACTTCCATTGCTCCACCATCACCTCGGGATGGGTTGTGGCAGATCTTCCTCCAGTCCTCGCACTGCCGGGATCGCCGTTGTAGTACAAGCCTCGGGAAGGCTCTGAAAGGTAGACAATTGGCTTGTACATCTGTAGGATTCGATTGCAAATAAGGTCGCGACAGATAGTGACGGTGAAGGGGCATTTCTCGTATGCCATCCGGATCAGATTCGGGAATATCTTGAACCAAAGGGTGGTATCGTAAGAGACGTCACTGGCGCAGAGCTCGACGAGGGCGCCTTGATTGTTGGTATTCTGGAGACCACGTTGCAATCGACTTCGCTCGGCAACGGAAAGTTGTTCTTCATTGAAATCCATAACCTTGCTGGATTCGTTCTCAAGAATGTCGATGAGCCTCATTGAGTCTTTATCTTCGGAGGCTTCTTTTCCAAGAGCTTTGTCAAATTCAACAATGAGGCGAAGAACTGTAACTGCAAAGTGACGAACTCTCCGGGACTGGGAACAAAGGAAGAATAGGCCATGAGCCTCTGCTTGATCAACCTCCGCCCATATGCTGGAGAGATCGAGCTTGAGCGCGCGTTTATCTGAGGTATTCCCTTCCGGCTGCTCTGTGGCAGCATCTCTAGATTTTTGCCTAATTTCCTCGATCCATATTTGTAACAGGTCAACATACAGACGTAGAGTATTCTCGATGTGACTATGACCAAGCATTCCGCCATCGGACATGGTCGAATACCGATCATCAAAGTTGAAGATGAATCGAGCGAAGCCCATGGTGACCTGTTGAGCATGCGATTGCCTCGCGATCGCCATCAGAGAGTTGGCTGATGATTCGGCGATGTTATACTGTACATGGGCTGTACCGGTGCACAGCAAATTGATCAATGAGTTGAACGGGATATCAACTGAGAGACACCTGGGCAATGCCTGCACAGCAACGTGGAGAAGCTCGTAAAATGCCTGCTTCTGGTCCGCGGCGCTTTGATGATCGTCCCTCCGGGAGAATGTGAAAGTCTCGGCAATGGGTGTCTTTGGTCCGGGGCTGTTAAATTTCTCATCAAGGGCCGCTTGGCCGCCAAAGGTATTATCGCAGATAATGGTGATCTTTCCTAGAATCTCGCAGAATTTGAGGTAGAATTCACGAACTCCATCACCCAAAACATGCGTCAAAACTGGCCGAGTGATGTATTCTTCTCGTGAAGTAGTTGTCGGTTGTGCCAGGGGAGAATTCCGGGGAGAGGAGACGGCAGGAGAGACAGGGAATCGATCGGGAGTTGAGGTCGGAGCTTCGTAAAACTGGGGGAAAGGTGGTTGTCCTTGTTCTCCCTTCTCCAAATCGGACATGATATAGAGAAAGGCTCTGATGCCGACAACGACCCGGTCGGGGTCCAATTGCTCAACCTTCAACTCTTTATTCGAGGTGAACAGTTCGGCATTGATTAGAGGGAACACTATGTTTCTAAAACAGTATTCTGGGTACTTAAAGCCGATAATCCGAATGATCTGGATCAAAGGTTCAGTGCAAGGTGTGTCAGAGGCTATCAGGCTTCGTTTTGATGAAGGTAGAACCAGCTTCATCACTTCGTCGATCTTTCGAAGGGCGCTCTGAAAGGTATCATTGGTACGATACAGATATGTCCAAAGCAATCGAGAAACAACCTGGAGACAAAGGGGTTTGGTAAATCGATCCTTTACCTTGGTTTGCAGAGGCAAAATGAGTTGTAGCCACTGAGATCCAAAGTTATCGGGGGAAGACACGCAGAGGAGCGTCGCGGTGAGTGGAAATGCAAAGTTCCAATGCCTCGGTTTCATAAACATTTGGGCTAGACGAGGCCCAACAGCAGAGAGAACTTCTGCCCATTTCGGGTGCATGAAGTGGCTGTTGCTTGCTTTCGCCGCGATCGGGAGAAGAAGCATATCTATCACCTGGCAAAAGGCTGTCTTAACTCTTTGGCCGTGGGATTTTTGGAACAGCCGGCCCAGGGAGATAAGAAAGTCACAAGATAGCTCCCATGACTCTTCGGGCGATACCTTGAGCTTCAGGTGCTTCATGCCTCCCAAGACAAGTTCCACCTTTCCCTCAGCATCTCGGCCGGAGGATGACGTTGGACTCTTAACCACGCGTTCTTGAAGTGAGCTGTCTAGGTCTTCAATGAACCTCCTGGTGACGCTGCCGAAGTTGATGTCGCTCATATGCCCAAGCAACTGGGCAAAAAGGTTCCAATTAGCAAGCTTCAGAGGAGACACCGCCAATTGCTCCGTGTCGGCGATTTTGAGCTGCCCAAATATGATGCTCTCTAGCTTGTCCTCCATTTCAGGGGTAATGGAAGGCAGATTACTCTGGCTGATCACTTCGAGAAGCACTCGGCAAAGGATGTATATTGAGACGGTTGACCGGCGTTCGGCTTGCGCGACGAATTCCTGCCTTGCGGCGAGAGTAGACGGACCGTTTGGGAATACGTTATCGGAGCCTCCCTGTCCTGGTGCTCCAGCTTGTACTGGCTCTGTGTTTCTTCGCAGGAGGGGACCTCCGGGCAAGTTCCCTCGGGATTGTTGAAGGTGACTGCGGGCTTCGTTGGCGGCATCGCTTTTGCTTTTCCTCCAAAGCATCATTGAGTCAATCAAGGCTTTCGGTTTAGGGCTGGCGATGTGGCCAAGGGCAACAATTAACTGGTCAAAGGCCGGATCGACGCCCGGGCCGCATACTTGCTCGACATGGGGTTCGGGATCGAAGGGAACCGTGACGCACTCTGTTAACTTCTCTTCGGCTTGTGCGATAAACTGTGACAAAGTCAGCCAGGGAGCACCTGCACAAGCTCAGAGCCTAAACTGACCGAGGTGAACAAGACATGTAACGCATATTCGCCGACTGTCTTCTGGTCGTCCTTGTGGTGACGGGACGAGTAGGAGTGGTTGGGGGTATGGTCACGCCGCGATTTACTATGCATTCGTTCGAGTTTGCGCTGGGCTGCGCCGTGAGGGGACATCTCGGCGGCGGTCGGTCGGTCCATGGTCGCGGTACTTCCGGAGAGAGCTGTGGGCGGCCGTGATGGATAGCCCGCGTCGCCATCGAGGCGGGCGGCCACCGATGGCATGTCTGGGCGATCGAGGCCGACGCCGGCGGCGGCGATCATTTGCGGACTGAGGGGGCTGGAGGTGGTGCTGGCCAAGCTGCCATTTCTCGAATGCTGGATGCCGTGTACAATGGAGGTTTGGCGATGATGGCCGTAGGCGGCACTCTTAGGATCGACGACTCGTTCAACCACGCCGCCGAGAGCACCTCTCAAGTGCGGTCCGTGGATACGTGGGGAAGTCAAAGTCGAAGGCAGCTGGGAGATCTTCTCTGCAGACGAGTCTCGCGAATGCGAAGGTCGATAGGCAACAGGCGGGTCGAGGGCAATGGGACGCAGGGTTCGATCCCAGCTGCTCTCATATTCCTCCTCCTCGTCGAGTCTTGAAACGGACCTTGGCGAGAACCTAAGCGGATCCTGCAGGTGGTCCGGCAGCGGCTGCGACGGCACTGTTGGGTCACACAAGGGCTTGTTAGCGATGGTTACGTTATGTCTTTCTTGGAGATGTTTCGCGGCGTTGGTGAAACAGGAGCGGGAAGAGAAGGGTCCAGCTGTAAGTAAGGCAACGCAAGTCGCAGCTACGTACGAGAGTAGCTTTGTTGCAAGACGATACGATAGGTGGCTCAGTCTTGCGGGAGGGATTGAAGCTATGCTGCAACGAAGTTGTTCCCGCGACGCATGTTTTGAAGTTGGTGGTGCGGGAAGAGGGGCTGGTGCTGAGCAGTGAGAGTGGGTGGACACCCTCAAAGATTGGGACTTACCCATCCTCATGTACTATACCGCAATCCCATGATCTATGGTAGCTTCTTCGATCTCTAAGATGAGGATCACAACTGCACAAAAAAGGAAGAAGAGAAAAGCGCAGGTTGTTCGCGGGTCTGAAATCAAGTTGAGAAGGGATGCATGCCATGTAAGTTACACGAGGGAGTCAAAAGATTGGATGCAAGACAACAGAGACACCGACCGACTTTGGCGGCTGGACCACACGCAATGACGCTACCGCCCAGCATTGGCCCGACCCGCCGCATGGCTTGGTTGTCAGCCATGGAGACCTTTAAAAAGGCGGCTATGGACCGGAGCCAAGGATCCCAAAGACCTTTAACATGTGGCCACTTAACACATGGGCAGTCCGCGTTATGGCAGTCCAGCCGGCCAATTTGCCAGTCATTTTGCGTCTTCCACGGTTAATCATCCTTGCAATCTGCAAGGGCCGCGGCCTATCAGCGGAGCCAAGGCCAACATGGGATGACGGGACCTTAGAAAGGACGGCGCGCCACTGCTCCGTCGCCCATTGGTTTCCTGGAAAGGGGCGTGATGATCAACATTGCTTCAAGAAGTTATCTATGTACACACTAGTACGTGCATATTGACTTGGAGGACGCAGAGACGGTCATGACAGGAGAAGTGGCCGTGGAGTTGGGAGGTGCAACATTCTGCGAATACGAATAAAGGAAATCTCTTGATCTTGAGAACCCAGCGAGTCAGGGATTTACTTACAAGGGTCACAGGACCCAGAAGATCATCAATGTAACATCTGGTCCCCTATGTTGATCCCAGCACGTTATGGAGGACTCCAGTGCCCGGCTCTGGTACGTACGATCTTTGGTCTGGGATTGTCATCCTTGGATCTCCTTGCATTTCATTATTTCCTTACCTGGATTACGTATTCGTAGACAGCAACCTCAATTCCAGATCATGAGACAGCCCGAGCAAGTAGGCCGGGAAAAGCATGGCACACAGTGAAGTTCCAGGTCTACTTTCGCTAAAAGAGAGGGGTTTTGGAGAACAAGTCACAGATGAAAACATAAAAAGGCACCTAAAGCTTAGGAGTATCCAGTGTGTCTTTATCTAATTTCTATGGAATCTTAGGCCTGCGTAATACGATATTAAAATTGATAGTCTTAGCGGTAGTTGCTATATCAGTTTAGTGTGCCATCATCTTTTCCGACCCGCTTGACAAGGCCCTACGCTCTGTTTCTTCTTCTCATGCCTACGGAGGCAGAAAAAGGAACAAGTCAATGCCTTTTGGATTACTCAGTAATTAGAGTAAGTGGCCCTCGTAGAAGAAGGCAGTCAACACTTCCCAAAAAAAATTCACCTTCAACAATAAGTCTGGATTGACTGCCAAATATCTCATTGACATGGATGCCAGCTGGGGGTTTCATCGTTTCTACGGACATCGAACTGGAGCAGAGGCGATGATGAACAAACAACCACATCAAATTCAGGAAGAGAAGTACTAATATAAAAGTACAGTATCATGACAGTGCTAAAAACCATAAGAAGCACCCAATGAAAGTGTAGAAGTTCTCCCGTGGAAGCCACAAAAGCCTCATTATCCTCCTGTTTCGTTGAACATAAATGGAACCCTAGGTTTGTTAGAACCTCGTCATTATGGTAGTTTCCCGAGTCATCTGTCTCCAACCCTTTGGATGAGACTTCTTTTATGGTGGTAATTTCTAACATGGCCCGTTTGCACTGGAGCCTGTTGGTATCCCGCATCTCCAGAGAAACTGTCAGCTTAGGCAACCAGCAACTTGGCCACTCTCCCTATGCCATTCCGAAGCGATTCCGAGGGATAGAAGAGGATAGGATGCGGGGCAACCCTTCAACTCGGCACCGACGTCGGCCCCGATCTCCAATAATATTATCTCCTTGGCTGCTGTAAGGCGACGATTCTGTGCCGGACAAGGATCTAAGCCAATCGTGGCCATCGAAGCCTTCATTTCAGCGTCACCAACCAATGACAACAGCCCATCACTTCGAATCGTCTTGATGCCCTTCCATTCACGTGATCAGAGCTCTCGAGGCGGCTTTAGAGTTGACATATCCAAGGCAAATACATTCGGCAATTCAACTCATTAATCGGAGAATTTGGGGTTAACTGTTAGGGCAAGTGAGGAGGCGCACCTAAATGGGGAGATAACTGAGGAGATGGTGTAGGTGGGAAGAAAACGCGGGGAGGATTGAGCGATGTCATTACTCGTAGGGCCGAGGCCAGTTCTCCGGGATCTGTCCACGGTAAAGCGGCAGAAGTCAGCCAAGCTACCTAAGGTGGCTAAGCGCCAAGTCAGCTTGTCAGACCCGACTTGGCAATGTGAAGTCTATCTTGAACGGCGACCCGCGATGTTTATCAATGCTTCTCCGCCAGCTCGAAGACACCGTGTTCTTTCTCGGTCCCAGCCGAACCCGGACATGGGCTCATACTGTAATAAACCTGACACCACGTCGATTACTACCACGGATCCCACGGGCACCGTTTATCCTCCGGGGGTCAGCCTCCGTCGCTGTCTCGGTGAGTAGTGAAGATGATAATGGATACATACGTAGTACGTGGAGACAAATTTTGGATCAATGAACCCCCATCTTGTCCAATTGCCAGAGAGGGTCTCCGCATAGTTTGTAGGGGTTGCCGAGCTCGCGAGTGCTCGGTAACAGTCCCGGCCGCTTCTCCCGTCCCCGACGCCGAGCGCTAAAGGCAGTTGAAGGGGAGCGGAGCCCTGAAGATCGGGACGTGAGTCGGTAGGCAGTATGGATCCGTACGCTGGTGTTCTACAGAGTGGAGAGGCGCCCACTGAAAGTTGAAACCCCGGACCAGATAAAACTCCCGTCATTCCGCAGCCGGACTCACCACCTTTCCGTTGAGTTTCCGCCTTTTTAACCTCAGCTTTCGCGCCGGTATTTCTTTCTTGGGGCAACTCGTGTCAACTGTGTCTAACTCCATCTGTCACATTTATTTGTTGTCAGTCTTGGTAAGTCGTGCTGAGCTGTGAATGCCATCATCTAAATCATTCAGCTGCTAGAAAAGGTGGTCGAGTCATCAATCTCCTTTTAGCGCGGCTTCGGCTTCGGTATATACCTAAGTACTGACACCACATCCTCAGTCCAGATAATTTGCGCCACATCCCACTTTCCTTCTCCCCCGCCTCCTTTCTGGCCGACGATCCACGGTTAAAATATATCGGGGAAATTGCCGGAACGGCAGAGTCGTGACAGAGTTGCACAAACTTGCTCCATCGCTGGCTTTATTTCGTCTCAACATCTTTCTGCCCTTTGACCGCAACTTCGGGCTGGCACTTGCTCGTAGCCATCATGGCTGAACTCGACACGTTGGACGTTATCGTCCTTGGCGCAATCCTCCTCGGAACATTCGCATACTTCACCAAGGGAACGCTATGGGGCATCACCAAGGACCCTTACGCCAACGGCTTCGCTGCCGGCGGCACGGCAAAGGCTGGACGCACGAGAAACATTGTCGAGAAGATGGAAGAATCCGGCAAGAACTGCGTCATCTTCTACGGCTCTCAGACCGGCACCGCTGAGGACTACGCTTCGCGTCTCGCCAAGGAGGGCAAGAGCCGTTTCGGACTCGACACCATGGTCGCCGATCTCGAGGAGTACGATTTTGACAACCTTGACAGCGTTCCTAACGACAAAGTCGTCATGTTCGTCCTCGCGACTTACGGTGAAGGCGAGCCTACCGATAACGCAGTCGACTTCTACGAATTCATCACGGGCGACGACGCCAGCTTCGGTGAGGGGGGCGATGCCCCTCTGGGCAACCTCAACTTCGTCGCTTTCGGTCTCGGCAACAACACCTACGAGCACTACAACTCTATGGTTCGCAACGTTAACGCGGCTCTCGAGAAGTTCGGCGCTCACCGCATCGGCGAAGCTGGTGAGGGTGACGATGGGGCTGGCACCATGGAAGAGGACTTTCTGGCTTGGAAGGATCCCATGTGGGCCGCCCTCGCCAAGAAGCTGGAATTGGAAGAGCGTGAGGCTGTGTACGAGCCCATCTTTGCTATCAACGAGCGTGACGACCTGACCCCCGAATCCTCCGAGGTTTATCTCGGCGAGCCCAACAAGATGCATCTTGAGGGCACTGCCAAGGGACCTTTCAACGCCCACAACCCCTACATTGCCCCTATTGCTGAGTCACGCGAATTGTTTTCGGCCAAGGACAGGAACTGTCTGCACATGGACGTCGACATCAGCGGTTCGAACCTCAGGTACGAGACTGGAGATCACATTGCTGTCTGGCCCACCAACCCTGGTGCGGAGGTCGAGCGCTTCCTCGATATCCTCGGTCTTTCAGAGAAGAAGCACCGCGTTGTTACCGTCAAGGCTCTCGAACCTACTGCTAAGGTCCCTTTCCCCAACCCCACGACTTATGATGCTATTCTGCGGTACCACCTCGAGATTTGCGCGCCTGTTTCCCGTCAATTCGTTTCTACCCTGTCTGCCTTTGCTCCCAACGACGAGATCAAGGCCGAGATGAACCGACTTGGTAGTGATAAGGACTATTTCCACGAGAAGACTGGCCCCCAGTACTACAACATTGCTCGTCTCCTGGCTACTGTTGGCAAGGGCGAGAAGTGGACCAATATCCCCTTCTCTGCCTTCATCGAAGGTCTCCACAAGCTCCAGCCTCGCTACTATTCTATCTCCTCCTCGTCATTGGTTCAGCCTCAGAAGATCTCCATCACTGCTGTCGTCGAGTCCCAGATGATTCCTGGTCGTGACGATCCTTTCCGCGGCGTTACAACAAACTATCTCTTTGCGTTGAAGCAAAAGCAGCATGGCGAACCGAACCCCGAGCCGTTTGGTCAGAGCTACGAGATCATGGGTCCCCGCAACAAGTATGATGGTATCCACGTCCCTGTTCATGTCCGCCACTCCAACTTCAAGTTACCCTCGGATCCTAGTAAGCCTGTTATTATGATCGGCCCTGGCACTGGTGTTGCTCCTTTCCGCGGCTTCGTTCAGGAGCGTGCCAAGCAAGCTCAGAATGGCATCGAGGTTGGCAAAACTCTGTTGTTTTTTGGCTGCAGAAAGCCCAGCGAGGACTTCATGTACGAGTCTGAGTGGGAGGTAAGTTCACATCTCGTTTCTGCCCGGTCGAATAGATCGCTAACCGATCATTTACAGGAATACAAGAAGGCTCTTGGTGACAAGTTCGAGCTCGTCACTGCCTTTTCTCGAGAGACCTCTAAAAAGGTCTATGTTCAGCATCGACTCAAGGAGCGAGCCAAGGAGGTCAGCGATCTGCTTTCTCAGAAGGCTTACTTTTACGTTTGCGGTGATGCTGCGAACATGGCACGTGAGGTCAACACTGTCTTGGCGCAGATCCTGGCTGAGGGGCGTGGCGTTTCGGAAGCCAAGGGCGAGGAGATTGTCAAGAATATGAGGGCGGCGAACCAATACCAGGTACGTGATGATCATACTGATTCAATCCTTGGCAATTTGTCTTGAGAAAACGTGTGCTGACTGCTTGATTTACAGGAGGATGTCTGGTCATAAAAAGGGAGCGGTCAGTCGGAGACGGCTGCATTTGGGATAATCAGCGGCGATTGCATGTCAGGTTTCACGACCGGCGTTCTACTTCACCACCGGGGTGATATTCGATGAGCGTACATGAACTAGACTCGATTGTTTTGCAGCTTAGAGAGAAGGAAGGTGTTGGGATTACTCGGGGCATATGGGGTATGTGGTTTGTGGCATCTACATTGTTGTAATTCTGCAGCCTGACCAGGTATATTATTGGAGAATGTTAGTTATTCTGCGTTGTGATCTTACTTATTCTACTTTCACAGGGGTATACAAACAGTAGCAAGCCCTTTTTTGCACGTAAAGATGCATCATAAGTGATCGATCCAGACGATCAAGGACGCCAGGTGGGAAAATGGCAACGTCACGGATATGGGTGCGGGCCGAAGGGGTCGTTCCGTGCCAATGCGAGGGTCGTTGAGGACGTTGTAGTACGTATGCAAACGAATTCATCGATCCTTGGTTTGCATGGATGTCAACGCTAGAAATGCGGGAATGTCGTGCTCAAACTACGTCTCAGACAAGTTTGGAGCCTTGTTGATACCTGGATGGCCTACCCTACGGCAGAGCGAGCTCTTCCAGGATCTCTTTGCGCGTTTCTTATACCCTCGTAGTAATAGTACTGATCTTAAAGCTTGCTCAACAAGGCTTCTTCAAGCCGAATTCGGAGCTGGGTCTTCTGGAAGCGATGTAGGTGCTGTGGAAGCACGACCAACATCCATCCCCCGCAAGTTGCCCATGCAGATGTTTGCTTGGAAGAAGCCCACATAATGATATCTCGTTTTGCATTCTTACATTTCAGGCAACCTGCAGATTCCTTGTGCATACCTACCTACGTTACCGTTGCAGTTACATCCCATCTGACGAGGCTGTGAAGTCCATTACCCGGTACTTGGGAGGAGACAGTCCATCGTGGCTGAACGAATCTGGGCGGATCGCCGCTCCATAGAACTGAACCTTGACTCGCCGGCCCAGGTTGTCCGGGTAGAAAAAGACGTTGAGAGATGGGTCTCTGATGTTTTCGACTGTCAAGCTCTAGGCGCTGGAAAGCACATGCAAAACATCTTCTACGATGTTGAATGCGACCCTGGTGTACGCCCCATGGATGGTGAGCTGTGGAAAGTAAATTAAGCTTCAGCCGCAAGACAACCTCACCTCAACAGGGACCAGACTTTGTCATTCTGCAATGTTCGTAGCTTACCTAGGGAACTCGAGCCTGGTACTTGGGCTCAAAGAAATGGAGGCAAGAGACAAAGCAGAGACAACATCGCAGTCCCGTACCAACCCTTCCCGCCCTGCAGGCCTCATTGCTTTTGTCTTGGGGTGCTCGGACGTTGGATCTCATGTGATTTCCAGTGCCCCCGCCGTGCGGTTTGCTGTGAGGCAAGGAATGACAACGGTAAACGAGGCAGCCAACTGCTCGTCGTGTGGCTTCGAAGCCGGTAACCAGCCGCCTATCACACTGAGTTGGATAGTCGAATGGCCGACTTTTGACTCATACGCAAGGCTCTAGGAGTGGATAATGGAGAGAAGGGGAAAAAGGAAGAACGAAAGAAAGAAAGAAGCGAGTGGGACTCGGAGACACTCGAAAGTCCGCCACGACTCGATTCCGGGATGGATAACACAAGACGCATGCTAGAACTGGTAAACCAGTAAAGCATCAATGCTAGGCAACATGGTACCATTTCAGAAGAAACGCTCAAAAAGAAACGAGGCGATGGAAACGATCCGTGGGTGATTGAACGAGGACATAGGAACATATTGACGAACCCGTGGACCGCAGTGACACACATGGCTTACAATCACAGCCTGAACTCGATCCGCAGTCCCTGACCGTTTTTGGAAATGTTTTAGGACTCGCCATTGGAGTTTTTACGAGTCATGCAGTCAGTCAAAATATGGATCTATGGAAAGCTGCATATGTGAGATGCCGGCACGAATTTGATAGAGGGGCTAAGCCCGTGGATGAACCGCGTCTGTGGATGTCTGAGAAGACTACGACAGGCGAAGCAAATTATCCATGCCTCAGGTTGAGGCAAAAGGGGGCTTCTGTACCAGTAACCGGGTATTGGGCAATCAAAAAGAGGAGTAGGAGGAGGAGGAGGAGGAGTGCATAAGAACTGTATGCGTCCTGCTCTGGATTCTGTGAAAGAACTTTAGATTCCCCGAGCTTCGGCTGACAACATAGCTTCACAGTATATGTAGCTTGTTGTGCCCTCTTAGCAACATCATTGCAGACTTATGTTTTCTTTGAACATCCGAATCTGATCGTTGGTCCACGCTACCTAGGAGCCAACAATCTTGAACCTGCTTGAATAGCTACGTAAGGTATACCACAGCATTAATTCTTAAAAGCACTATTTCGGGGACTGCTTTATTAGTAAAGTAATTCTAGAGCTGCTTTGGATTGCTTGCTTCTGACTGCTTCTGTAACAATTCAAGGCTACATATTGGCGATGATGTGATCCAATATTCACCAGGTGCTCTGGCATTCACTATCATCACCTCAACTCCTGCTACATTCAATAGGGCTTGTCCATATCCTGACATCATCATATAGCATAAGCCGCTTTCTAGCCATTCCATGCCTTTGGCATTGTCACCTTCCTGACCATTGTGCAATTGGGAAGCAGTCGGTGCCGAGGGTTCGGGACGCATTGTTGAAGGCGCGACATCGGAAGTCATCATCCATTGATATCAGGCCTTCAATATCAGCAAGAGGAAAGGCAAATACGTGCAGTGCCTGCCAAGGAGTCGTTAAGGTCAGCTCAAGACGCCCGCTCGCAAGAGAATAGAAGAAGCAGGAAGCAACCCCCACCTGCAGCCAGCTTCATTCATGCCCATCTGCCTCCCGTCGTCCATTGACAGCTGATATCAAGTGGCAGTCAAGTGCTTGTAGATTGACAGCTCTTGCCAGCTGCAATAACATCTTCACCTGACGCTGCCAGTGTCAACGGCCCCCGCCGACAACCCACCAACCTCGTAGTATTTGAGTAGGTAGGCATCTCTTCTCGATCACACACGGCTCTTTCTTTCTTTCTCCTTTTATCATACCTTCTCACGCTTCCCGTCCTTTCGTCCCCATCTTGTCCAACGTACTCCGACGTTAAGTATAAAAATCAAGCATCTTTTGATCCTCATCAGCATCATTCTTGCCTTGGTATCATCAGCTGAAGAGACTTTACAGCCACTACCTCTTTCCAGAAATCCATTTTTGTCACTCTTAGGTAGGTGCTCGCCTCGCCTGTCCCCGTCCACCGGTCCATATCTTCTCTCCCTCCCCTCTTCTCTTGTTCTTCTTTTCTTCTTCTTCATCTTCTCTTTTCATAGCATCACCTCGGGTCCATCGCCGCTCTCTTCCAGCAGCCCCCTTCATCACCCTGTCAATCTCTTCTGTACCCCATCTTGCTCGATAGCTTGTCCTATCTTACTTACTCTCGCTTCATCTCAAAGTCTTGGTACCAGAATTTGCCATCGTTGGCACCCTCGAACTCCATCGATTCCATCAGGTAATTGGCGCTCGGTCAAGGTACGCTTCTTCTCAGCTGCTCTTTGTCACCTGGCATTTTCCACCATCCCTTTCTGTTTTCATCTCGATCGAATGGAGGTTTAGAGTCACTGGAAATCAACGTCTCTGCACCAAAAGAAGTTGTTATTACCCAGTATCTCATTCATTCCTTTCCTTGACTGCATCCTTTCCATCCGTTTTTCCTCTCCCCTCTTCTGCGTTGATCTCTTAATACCAATTGCTTGACTAACCGACTCGAAACTGAGAGCAGCTTTTTACACTTCCACTTGATCATTCGCATTTTGCACTGCTCTTCCGCATCTGATCTGTTGTTTGTGAGGTAAGAAACTCCTGTGCTTGGTCATCATTATTCTGGTTGCTCTCTCATATCCCAACGTCCTTACCTCGAACACCAGCCACTGTCGGCCTCAGCCCTCGCTATGCTTTCAAGGGGAGAGCTCTACTGTTTCTTCCCTGCTTGTTCCTATCAAGTTTCTTACTACCACATAAATCGACTAACATCCGAGTCTGGACAACCCCAGTCTTATCATTCCCATCCAGCAGCCAGCATGGAATCCGCCAGTGTTTCTGCGCCATACCTCCCTGGCCAGCATGAAAGGCGAGCTCTCACTCATCTTGCTCTCCCCGGATCCAACGATCCCAACGGAATCATGAACCAGTTCCAGGGAATGACCTTGGGTGGCATGAATATGCCCAGCACCCACGGCGCACCCATTCACATGGCTCCACCCTATATGCTTGGTTCCGACGGCCATTTTGTTCTTGCTCCTATGCAAAGCTCCCAGTCGATTCCCATGAACCACTCGACCGAGACTGGTTATGGCGGTTACCATATAAATGGAGCCTTCGCAAACCCCTACATGGGCCTGCCTGTTCCACTCATGCCCTTCACCCCCGGACGCGCAAACACTGCTCACACACGCGTCGATCGTACCCAGTCGGAGGTTCCTGGCCTGGAGAACCGACGCGGTTCCTACTCGACTACGGAGTCTGCGCCTGCCACTCCGTTCTACGCGGGTGGTGTTCCCAGCCGTGAGAATGGCCCCCGAGTCGCCAACCTCGATCGTTCCGCTTACACCACCCCCTCTCCTCACCAAATGGGCCTGGTATCTGTCCACACAGAAGCTCCAACCAAGTCCAAGCTCTCTCCTGTCTCTGACCGCGCCCTCGATGAGCTTCTGGAGAAGAAACCCGCCGTTCCCAAGGCTGTCCCCGCAGTCTTCACGCCCCCGGGTCAGATGAAGAGCCTCGAGCAGAGTCTCGAGAATCGCATTCCGGGTAACCGAAATGTCTACATCCGGGGTCTTCACCCTACCACTGACGATGAACTCTTGTACCACTACACCTCCCGCTTTGGCCCTGTTGAAACATCTAAGGCTATCATTGATACCGGCACGGGTGCATGCAAGGGGTAAGTTTCAGTGACTCTCGTGAGGAAGATTGCTAACAGAGTACAGTTTTGGCTTCGCCAAATTTTTCGATGTTGCCGACTCAGAGATGTGCATCCGCGGCTTCCATCGACTTGGCTACGAAGTTGGCTTTGCTCGGGTAAGTATCCTCTTGATTATTGAACATCCGCAAAGCATCGACCTGACGTCTTCTTAGGAATCGTTCAACTCTCGACTCAAGGCTGAGGGCGACGAGGACTCAACGAACTTGTACATCTCGAACTTGCCCAAGACCCTGACCGAAGTGGTACGTTTGAACTAGCAATGGTGTTGCGTGATAGCTGTACTGACTCTCCTCAGGAGCTTGGAACAATTTTCTTGGGCTACACCATCTTGTCTAGCAAGATTCTTCGTGACAGCATGGGGAACAGCCGTGGTGTTGGCTTTGCTCGGTGAGTACTTGAAGTCTAGGGGAGTATCCGACCGCTGACATTACTGCAGGTTCGAGAACCGCGACGTTTGTGACGAGGTCATTGACAAGTTCCATGGACTTTCAATTGGCGAAGAAGGGCTTCTCATGAATATCCGCTACGCAGACACTCCGGCTCAGAAGGAGCTCAAGCGTGTCACCGCTGAACGTCGACAGTTCCGCACCAACGAATACAACATTGGTGCCTATGGTACTCCCCTCGTCGGCTTGAGCGCACCCCTGTACCCGTACCAGGCACAGTATCGACGCTCGGCTGTCCCAACTGCTCGACCGTAAGCGTCGTTATCTCGTAGACCTGCTCAGACTAACTTGTGACCAGCGGAGCCATTGTTTCTGCAGGCACGGCCGGTTCTGATGCAAGCAATGTGACCCGACGTTCGGCTTCTCAGCGTCAATCTATTGAGTACGCAATAGGCTTGATGAGACCTTTCTCCGACTTTTCTCTGACCCGGTGAGTAGGACGGCTACGAGTTCGAGCACGGATGAAGCGATTGCTACACCCACGTCGTCTGAATGTGATGAGAACATCACTATTCACGCAGCTACGGTCGTCGCCAAAGCTCCCTTCGACTCGTCCCCGTCCGTCAAGAAGGAAGCCAAGAAGGAGACCCAGTAACTTTTCCATTCGTTGACCGGTTGTTGTCCAGTCACGTCAACATCATGAATGTTCTTTCGTCATTTCTAATCACGGTTCTTGGAGCTTTTCGCTCAGACGTCAAGACAGCGTTATGGCATCACGGAACATTTTATGGTCTGAGGTAGCAGATACACTTGAGAAGCTTGCCCATGATTGTATTTCATGAGCTTTTGTACTTTAGATTCGGGAACATTCGTGTCACAAAAGTCAGGTGAAGGCGTTGGAACGGAATAACTTAACAATGTCGAATTACATTTCTTTCAATGCTTTTGCAATCGCCGACTTGTTCCCGTGAATTCGAAGGGTTGACGGAAATATCGTTGACGGTGTTGGCCTGGACGAGCGATGCATCTCTTGCGACATGGGTATCATTACATCTCATTTAGACTGTCAATTTAGACATGCCCTCTTCCACCACATCCTCCTTCGCATTCTGGGCGTCCTCTCCAAGTAAACCTTCTGATGTCTTGTCATCTTCGGCATCTTCCGATTCATCATCCTCGCTTTCGTCATCATCTTCATCGTCATCCTCTTTATTCCCTTGCTCGTTTGTTTCTGTCTTCTCCTTCTCCTTGATCGCAGCCTCTAGATCCTTCAACATCTTCTTCGTAAAGCCAGAAGCCTCCACACTAGCGTCGAGCCTCTTAACGCCATCCTTACCGACCGTCTTCTTGGCATGCTTAAAGAAAGGACCAGGTTGTGTTGCGACAAAATGGAAGCGCCGCTCAAAGAAGCGTTTTATGCAATTCACATCTCGGTCGAAGTACATCTCGGCATTTTGGTGTTCCATAGAAACCATTTGAGGAAAGTCAATGATAATGGGCTCGAGTGTGAGGGTCTCTTCACCGTCTTCGGATTTTGTCCTGTTCTCCTTGACTAAGATATTGAATTCGTTGAAGTCGCCATGAATTAGGCCATGCTTTGCGAGTCGGAGGATAAGGGTAATCAGATCGCCGTAGAGGGATGCTGGGTCGGGCACATCGGCTATTTGGCGAAGAGGAAAGGCGTCTATCAACGCCATGACGATAGTGTGTCGGGATTGCGCAAAGGGCTCTGGAACAGGGAACCCCTCTTTGCGCAGCGCCGTCATGAAAGCAAACTCCTTCATGGCGGCGAGCCTTGATAGGTACATCCAGGACCCAGATGCTCGGTTCTTAAGGTAATCTCGGTTTGACTTGACGGTTCGAAACGAAATTCGGCCTAGTCGATGGATCTTGAGGACTCGCTGGGTGCCGGTATCGTCTGCGACAACCATAATATCGCTTTCCTTTCCCACACCAATTCGGCTTCCAACACTGTAGACATCTTTTCGCTGGGCATGGGTGTGAAGAGCGAGGTAGTCGAGGCCACCGTAGGTGAGTCGGTAGCCGTCATACTTGGCCTCCTTGACACGCGCGATGAGACCGACTTTGGCGAGGGCGGAAATACTCCTGTGAACGCCGCTGGCGCCGCCGCGGAGGCGCGCGAGCTTCTCGATCAGGGATGTGGGCACGAGTTCGTGGTTTTTGCTTCCCATCTCGACCTTGGTATTCGTGTGAGTATCGTGAGGCCGGAAATCTTGATGGCTTGGTAGCTTACTGCTGTCAACACTCGCCAGTCCTCGGAAGCGAGGTGGCGCATTGCCCTCGTATCCAACTTCATGATGGGCAGTCGATTTCAGTCCAGTAAAAAGTTGAGAAAATGTGCCTGTATTTTGGAAGACGCCAGTGAACCTGGCTACCTTAGGTATGGTCGTTGATATTGAACGGAACGTGGGGTTCTCATCCATGGTGGGGTTATTCTAGAAAGAAATCTTATCGCTGATTCTGCTGATTCTGCTATCTCGGAATATCTTTCCCCCGCACGAGATTGCGAGGCTGGGTCTCTTTGGCAGCCGCAGGCAGGCGGCAGCGCTCGCGTAACCCAGCAGAGCTACCTACAGGACCTTGAGCTTAACCAAGCGGGCTCCATCACCTTCCATCCACGACGACCAACGACCACGACCCCATCAGTAATTCGACATCACTCTCCACGATCACTGGCGACTCAGCTCAGGCACTCGTTAAAGACTGCTAAACGACTTGTCTCTCTCATCAATTTGTTCTGTGGAGCTCTACTGGGCGCCTAAGCCGTCGACGTCAACATGGCTCAAGACAGCGAAGTGCCTAAGGCGGCGGACAAGGGCAAGGGCAAGGCCGTCGATGATGCGAAGAAGGACAAGCAGCAGGCAAATGGAAAGAAGGAGGATAAAAAGATTGAGAGTATGGGACCCTACTGTGCTTGCGATGCAATGTCGTGCTGACCAAAGCCTAGCCGCTGAGGAGGAGCTTAACGAGGAGGATCAGCAACTCAAGAATGAGCTCGACATGATGGTCGAGCGCTTGACTGTGAGTGGACCTGACACGGAAGTCTGGAGTACAATCTAACAGCGATTTAGGAGTCGAGCTCGTCACTCTACAAACCCGCCCTGGAAGCGATGAAGACTTCCATAAAGACGTCGACGTCATCCATGACAGCAGTGCCGAAGCCCTTGAAGTTCCTACGGCCACACTACGAGACTCTGACGAAGCTGTACGACGAATGGCCCGAGAGCGAAGACAAGACGTCGTTGGCAGATGTTCTCTCCGTCATCGGTATGACTTTCTCGGACGAGGACCGACAAGACACACTCAAGTATCGACTCCTTGCGCCGACATCTGACATTGGCTCCTGGGGTCATGAGTATGTCAGGCACCTTGCGCTGGAGATCGGTGAGGTATACGGTAAGCGGATCACAAACGACGAACCGACCAAGGACCTGGTTGATCTCGCCATGCTTCTGATTCCCCTCTTCCTGAAGAGCAACGCCGAGGCCGATGCGGTGGATCTGATGAGCGAGCTGGAAATCATTGAGGAAATTCCCAAGTTCGTGGACGAGACCACCTATGCGCGAGTGTGTCTCTACATGACGAGCATGGTCAATCTCCTTACCTATCCCGACAACGAGACCTTCCTCAAGACCGCGCATGACATCTATATGGAGTACAAGCTGTTTGCACAGGCCATGGTTCTCGCGATTCGGCTTCACGACATCGACCTTATTAGGGCCGATTTTGATAAGGCCGAGGACCCTGCTCTCAAGAAGCAGCTCGCATTTTTGATTGGCCGCCAAAGGATAGCTCTGGATATTACTGAGGACTCGGAGGACGACCAGGAGATTTCGGAGTGCCTTTCTAATCTCAAATTGTCGGAACACTTCAAGTCCCTGGGTAAGGAGCTGAACCTCCTGGAGCCTAAGACCACCGAGGACATTTACAAGAGCCATCTGGAGAGCAGCCGAGTTGCGGGAATGACCAACCTCGATTCTGCTCGGCATAACCTGGCGGCTGCATTTGTCAACGCCTTCGTCAATGCCGGTTTCGGCAACGACAAGATGATGCTGGTGGATGGTGAGAAGGAGACTTGGGTGTGGAAGACCAAGGCGGACGGTATGATGTCTACAGTCGCCTCAATGGGTACCCTCTTGATGTGGGATATTGAGAACGGTCTGGACAAGATTGATAAGTACACCTACTCGCCCGAGACCGAAATTTCTGCTGGTGCTATGCTTGCTATCGGCATCATGAACTCTGGAGTTCAGATAGACTCTGAGCCTGCTCTCGCCCTCTTGGGCGATGCTGATAAGCTGCACCACCCTGACCCCCAAATCCGAACAGCTTGTATCATGGGACTTGGACTGGCCTACGCTGGAAGTAACAAGGAGGACATCCTCGAGCTACTCCTACCCACGATCTCCGACTCGTCCCAGGACATGCAGATCTCAGCCATGGCTGCTTTGTCCTGTGGTCTTATCTTCACTGGCTCTTCACACCCTGAAATCAGCGAGGCAATCGTGACCACATTGATGGACGATGACCGAAAGAACCAGCTGACCGACAAGTGGACACGGTTCTTGGCTCTTGGCCTGGGTCTCCTCTTCTTCGGCCGACAAGAAGAGGTTGATGTCATCCTCGAGACCCTCAAGGCCATCGAGCACCCTATGGCAAAGGCTACCGCCGTGATGGCTGAGATCTGCGCCTGGGCTGGTACGGGCGCCGTTCTCAAGATTCAGGAGCTTCTACATATTTGCAACGAGCACAAGGAGGAGTCTGATGAGCAAAAGGGCGACGAGCTTCTCCAGGCTTATGCCGTTCTTGGTATCGCTCTCGTGGCCATGGGCGAGGATATCGGCCAGGAGATGGTGCTGCGACAGTTTGGTCACCTTATGCACTACGGCGAGCCCAACATCCGAAAAGCTGTGCCTCTTGCCATGGGTCTCATCAGCCCTAGCAACCCCCAGATGAAGGTGTACGATACTCTGTCAAGATACAGCCACGACAACGACCCCGAGGTCGCCATCAACGCCATCTTCGCCATGGGTCTCCTGGGTGCTGGCACCAACAACGCCCGACTGGCACAGCTGCTGCGACAACTTGCCAGCTACTACCACCGCGACCAAGACGCCCTCTTCATGGTCCGTATCGCTCAGGGTCTTCTCCACATGGGCAAGGGCACGTTGTCTATCAGCCCCTTCCACACCGACCGTCAGGTGCTGTCTCGCGTCTCGGCCGCTGGTCTCCTCGCCACCCTCGTCGCCATGATCGAGCCCAAAGAGTTCATCACTGCCCAATCCCATTACCTCCTGTACTTCCTCGTCACCGCCATGCACCCCCGCTTCCTCGTCACTTTGGATGAGAAGCTCCGACCACTCAAGGTCAACGTTCGCGTTGGTCAGGCCGTCGACGTTGTCGGCCAGGCTGGTCGGCCCAAGACCATCACCGGCTGGCAGACACAGAGCACCCCTGTCGTGCTCGGGTATGGTGACCGCGCAGAGCTCGAGGATGAGGAGTACATCAGCCTCAACAGCACTCTTGAGGGACTGGTGATCCTGCGGAAGGTGTGTTTCTCAAACCTCGTCTAGACTATTGCGAACACATGCTGACTTGATAACAGAACCCTGAATGGGAAGACGAGAAATAGATGATTTGGACTTCTTTGGAGCATTGGTGTCGGACCAGGATGGGCAGGTCATAGGCCAGACCTAATTACACTGTATACTATGGTAAACTGCCGGAAGCGCAACAAAGAAGGGGAGGAACGCGGGCAATCGATAGACGGAAAAACCGATTCGCAATTTCATGCTGTCTCACATACGATGAGCTATGCTAACCCAACCAAAACTACCAAGTTCATGCGAGGACCTAAGCTCGCAAGGGATGCTTTCCAATGCATCGCAATACAATAACCGCGCCTTGTGAATGATGCTCATAACCATGTAAAGTCTATTTAATCCAAGTTTTCCAAATGTCCAATTGTTCTATATGCATGCATGCTTTCCCATCCGAATATTCAATAACCTTGGGTGGATAACCTAAACAAAAACACCACATCCCCCTCTTGATAGGACTACCACGTTCTGGGACCAAAGTGTTCACCATCTGGGACAGTATTGTACGAGCAAGCCTGCCAGTCGCAGCCTTGCTTGTACACCTCGGTGCCCCACCACTTGAGGTTCTTCGTCCAGCCAGGGTAGATGAAGCCAAAGAATACGACAACGATACCAAAGGCAAGGCCAGAGTCGAGAGCGGCACTAAGAGTCATGGTGTACTTACTCCACCAGGCGTTATGGCGGTTCTTGATGAGGTAGTTGAAGACGTAGCAGACGACAACCCAGACGGAGAAGTTGAGGCCAGTCGCCGGAGGAATCCAGGACATGGCGCCGAATATGACGGGGAGATTGACTTTGCGGAGGATACTGTGCCGATGGCGCCGGCTGTAGAGCCACAAGGGGATAGGGAGGAGGGCGCCGAGAGGGAAGAACCAAACCAAAGAGCGGTAGATGGCCTTGGGACCGAAGAACTCGTTGGGGCCAACGACACCCCAGAGAATTGAGCCGTTGAAGTGGACTCTGGCGATAGGGCAGGTGAACCCATTGAGGGCCTCCGAAGTGCAAATACCCTTGATGTTGGCAAACATCCAGTTGAGTACGCCAATCTGAGTCAAAGAGGAGACGAACGTCGCCACGATCTGGACAGAAAAGAGGATGCGGGGCGGAATCTTCATATAATGGCCCAGCTTGAGATCGGACGCGAACTTGATGCCCTGGGCTGACGAGATGTAGCCATATGTCACAAAGACCATGTTGGCAATGGGACGACCTGGAAAGACAACACCGCAGATAAGCTGACAAATGAGGTAGATACTGCTGTGCTGATTCGTGACAGCCATGATGATGCCGTTTGGGATGAAGAAGAGAGCTCCTAGTGCTAGAGCGAGGAGAAGACCGTACCAGGGCAAATGCACAGGATAACTAATAGAGTCAGCAACTGATCCACTTCGAATTGCTATTGCTTATAGAGGCACAACTCACTATTCTACCACAAATATACCAATGGCAGTCATGGAGAGAAAGGTTATCAAGTACCAGCTCAATGGCGCATCCTTGTACCTCCTCATGAGCTTGCTGTGGATATCCTCGTGGCCGATAAGACCGTCGATGTTGGAGGTGGATGTTGACATTCGCCTCTGGTTGTCGTCGGTCGATTGTCGAGATGGCGGTGCCCCGGGGGAGTCGGAGACAGGCTGGTACATGGGCTTCCCATCCTCACGAGCCTCTGCTAGGGCTCGCTTCCAAGACATCCAGATATCTTGACCATGCCAGCAAGCAGTATGCGTCAAGAGAGCAGCCAGGCCAGCGAACTGAACACCGTAGCTCAGCACGTATGTGATGGGCAGGAAGACCCTGCTGTATTTCTGGTATGCCTCTTGATCGAAGAGGAAGTCAGGTGTAAGGATCCTGCTCACATCGTATACCTTGCCTGTGTTATCAAACACGGCTGCTGACAGAATCGGCATATATGAAGAGTAAAGGACGTTGGTATAGTAGAGAATTGGAGCGATAATCCACATCACTACGGCCAGGCCTCCAATGACGTTCATGGCGGCCCAAAACGGAACCAGTAATGGAGAGCCAACATAGGTAACTTGCGCCCAGTCAAAAGTCAACGGGAAAAGACCGAGGCCCGAAGAAACGCCAAAGAGATTCGCGATGACGACGTTCTTAGGGGCAAACCAGGTAATGACGTTGAAGTAGCTCAGAGCAGGCATAAGCATGCCGGGAAGGAAATAGAAGAGGAAGGATACGGTCCAGACGATGTAAAAGAACTTCCACCTGCTGATCGTCCAGCTCCCCGCGGGTTTGTTCTCTTGTTTGTGGAGTGTCGAAAACATGGCTGCCGACATAAGAGTGCCGGGCCAAATCATACCGCTCGGTCGAACGAGGAATCGACGCGTCAAACCGGCAAAGCCATATCCCAGGATCTGCGTGGAGATAGTGAGAAGCAGTTGATAAACGATGGGCGCTTCTTGGCTATAGAATTGAGTCTGCTCGACGATGACATCCGTCGCAAAGGCGAAACCGAACGCGACATTACTGCTGACATAGACGCAAGTGTGCTCTTTTTCATTCCAGCAGCCCTGGGCCAGCCACCGTCGCAGATATGTGAGTCTCTTCGTCTTACGAGATATGTGCGCATCTTCTGAAATAGACGGCGTTCGAACGCCATCGATAAACTCTTCTTCGGGGTCGTAGGGGCGTTTTAGCATGAAATCCCACAGGTGCCCGAGGGGATGAACAAGAAGCAAAGCAATAACTGGAGTGATAGCAACACTAGGGTATCTTAATGAAAAGAACAGGTTTGTGGAGGACCCAAGAATGGAGAAGATGACGGAAAGACACCACATGCGCGGCGTATTTATGGAGAGGGTGGTGTTGTCGGTCGGCGGGACGGAGGCGCGAACAGCCTCATGAGGCGAGTCTTCCTGATATTCGGTTTCCGAGGTAGTTGTGGAGGCGTCGTCGAGTAATGCCCCGTCCTCAGATACGTCGTCCTTCATGCTTCCTTCCAGAAGGCCAGTATGGGTAGGCTCGGTAACAGCAAAACGGCCCTCGAGGCCGGACACAAGAACAGCACCATCGATCTCTTCGGACAGCCTCGATGACGACTTCTTGGTAAGCATCGAACGGCGAGAGGTGTCGCTTCGTATTGTGTCGGGGACATGGCGAAGTTGATGGGCGTCCGGATCCCAGCGATCGCTGCCGGCAGGCGAGTTGTTGCGACTGGGAGTTAGCGAGACGGAGCCGTAAGGAGCGGCATCCGGCCGAGTGGCGGCCGAGCGCAAGAAGGGCGTCTTCTTGGAGGCCATATCTAGAATACTCTCGGATGGTTGAGGAGCAAGGGAGCTGGGATCAGATGCATCCAGGGCCTTGTCTCTGTCGTCGACATGTACTTCGGCGGCGGCAGGAGGCTCTGATGTGGACGAGGACGGCCCGGCATGTTGGTCGAGGACGAGGTCGGGGGCGGCGGCCGGGGTAGCAGCAGCAGCAGCAGTTAATAGATGTGAATCGCCAGCCGCCGGAGCCTGGGACGGCAGCCCATGGTCTTGATCGGGGGACGGATCGGGAGACGGATCGGGAGGGTAAGACGCCCAGGCGTGTGAGGGTGAGACAGTGGACCGGGCAGTGGAGGACGACGTGGATGTTAGGGGCTGAAGGGCAACGTCCTGGGCAGACGAGGACGACGATGAGGACTGGCGGCTGTTGGTGCTCCTTCTGGAGGGGGCGTGTCGGCCCATGGCGGGGGGGAGTGGGAGTGGGAGTGGGAGTCTTTGAGATATCCCACGACGGCGAGAAAGCGATGGCGCCTAAGATGGGGAATAGTATGTATCCGTAGAGGCCAGCTAAGGAGTGTACGGTACTGCACGAGGGAGACAACAAGGCTAGTCCAGGCTTGCCAGGATCGTATCTGTACAAGGCCCTTAGCCTGTCACTTGAGCCAAGCTTGTTGTCGAGGGGCGCTGCTGAACTAGGAGGTTGAGAAAAGGCAGCACGGCAAACAAACAAGTAAGCAAGCAAGCAAGCAACAGACAAGCAGGCAAAAGCAAGGCTGCAGCGTGTGGGAGCGAATTGAGCAACGGCAAGTTGCCCCTCCACCGGCAGCTAGAGCATTACCCAGCTTTGATTGGAACCTGGAACCCTTGAAGCCCTGGCACATACTGTAGCCCTGGCACATAGCCCTGTCTGGTACGCGTGGGGAGCCGAAGGGCGCTGAGTGGGTGGTGACCAGGGTCAGGCGGAGAGTCGGTGACGGGATGACGGAGGCGACGCCGATGCTCGTCCTTTGTGAATGTCAGTCTCAGTCCCTCAAGATGCTACAGCGTCAATAGTTCAATTCAGCTCAGTTCAGGACGTGGTTCATGCATTATGCGAATGGGTGTAGAGGACGCGTGTTTGTGTCCGATCTCGCGCGCCTCGAGCAAGAGGATCGAGAAACAAGAACAGGAGAGAAGGGTGTGGCAATGTTCTACCAGAGCTTCTCTTGACTGCCATGTGCATGCTGTGTGACTGTGAGACAATGCGGGCAGGCAGAAACTGGGGATTGGGAGGGACCGCGGCCCGCCCAGGGCGAGGCACAAGGCCGGGGGTATGGACAAGGGGTTCAATAACTCTTTGACAAGTCATTCCAACGCAGTCAATTGACGAATGACTCGCATCACACTGGCAACGTCGCTTGGAGAGTGATTGCGCGAGATGGAATCCAGCAAGAGGAATGATAAACCGCAAGGGCCTCGGAGTGGGTGCAGCCGGCTCCGAAACCACCAGTTACACATTCCCATAGTCGCTAATCGTCGGAATCGCCAGCCCGCGGCGGGATTTGGCTCTGGCGCTATCGTTTATTTGCAGCCCGTCTAAAGCTACGGGAGGCTGCGGACGCCAAGCGTCATTCCACCCAGGGGGCACCCCTGAGGCTGATGAATGGGAGGCATAGGGATGAGCATTCACGCGAAGGAAATTCCTTGTTCAGGGCGTTGGTGCTGTGCTCTATGAGAATACGCAAAAAGAGGCTGCGCCGCGCTGACCAGTCATGATAATAATGATGACCAAGCTACCTTAGCTAAACAGGCTACGTGCCCAGTGTAGGAAGTTAGGATCTCATTACTATGTCTTATGACAGTAGTCAGGTCTTCTCTCCGTAAGCTTATAAACATCTTTACTATAAGGTAGGCCTTGTCGTTTATTCCTAAACGTAGGTAGTATTAGAGGAGTAGAGTACCGGTAATATGGCATAAATGGCTACTCCTGTGTTTTTATCCCCCACTAGACACCAGACAGGGTTGAAAAAGGGGGCCAAAAATGGACACAGCACCGCCTTGGTCATGTTCATTGTTCATGAGGGTGTGCGCTGGCACGATCGCTTGGTGATGATCCATCATCTGAGGTAATAGATACAACAGATGCAGCCACACAAATACTCCACCGCTGCTGAAAGCATCAAAGATAATGGGACCTTCTTCCAAAGGCTCATTGTTATTCCACCATGTACCTTGGGAGCACTCAACTGTCGTTGGTTGATGCTTGTCCTTGTCCATATTGAACGCACTGCGCACTTTAATCACCTCGGCCGGTAATAGCGGGCCAAAACCCTTAACATCTGACCCTGGCAGCTCGGAGGCAGGCGACGCTGTGAAGCTCAGACGTAGGTTTGCTGATGGATCTGATTAGATAACGCCAATGAGACAGACACCATCACCACGTCCATGGCGACCAGCATCGCGCCCTCATCCCCGGCGGACCAAGCAGAGAACTACCGCCCCTGCTATAGGTAAACATCGGGCCCCATATCTGCGGCCACACCTGGCCTTTTCTGTCTCGTAGGCTGTGCGTCCATCTGGAGCTCTTTGTTGCTGTTCTTGGCTCTTCGTGGTACACGACAGTCCCAGAACCTAAAGCTTCCAGTTTAGGTCCGCCAACTTTAGCTTTCAAAGCTTCAAGCTTGCTGCTTCTGTCGACCGTCTCATTCCTCCCATCGAGCTCTCCCAAATGCTCGGGATCAAGCAGCTGGGAAGCTTCGAGCTCATTAAGGAATTCGGCACCCTCCCAATAACCCCCATGCAGTTGACAAATTTCAAATTGGAGGTCCAATTCCATGCAGCAGCCACAAACCAAACTCCCCTGCCAGCGCCGCCTATCGGGGAAATGCTTCACAGGGCCTGAGACATAGCCATGGCTCTTCATCTCAGTCACGGAGCAATAAGATGTCTTGCATTGCAAATCGCTGGCGTCTGCTGCGCTGTGTCGGCGCTCAGGGTCTTGACTGCAACATTGTCACCCACCCCGCCCACGATAAGGGCAAGGTGAGCATGGAGACATTTCTGCGGGGATCTATCCTTTACTCTGTCTGTGCTGTGTGTGGAAAACCCGCCCTTTTAGCCGTACGATGTATCTTCTCTTCGAGCTTGGCAGTGGAAGAATATCTCTTTTCCGGATATTCTTGGCTTCCAGTTCTACCTCGAGAAGAACAGTGGAAAGTGGCCTGCTTGAGAGGCACATTATGGAGGACATCGTACGGAGTAGCTGCGGCATTAATTATATTGTGGCTGGTTTGATCCAAATGTTGGATGCAAGGGGTTCTTGCTACTGACAGAAATGGAGCGACCAGCCTGCCGAGCAGAATCATGTGCTAAGAAACTACGTACCGCAGGCCTGCTTACCCAGCGACATCATCATGTCTCTGCTTGTATTGTGCTCCATCCAATGCCTTCCAGGTTGCTGGATGCTTTCTGCCCAGAGTAGGATCGGTCCTTGATGCTCACGAACCGTCCCGAAATTACGTGGGGGTTGTGATCGGATCTATACCCTTGAACCTGGCCTCTACGTTCAGCCTACCTACTTCCAAGGCCGATGGGCTACCAAACACCATTGGTAACTTGGATATGAGAAAAAACCCTCTATTTTCCAACTGCCGCCATTGTCGATACAAATGATCCTAAATCAGGCTTTGCACTCATATGTTCGTATTTCGGGCCTCACCGCCGACGCCGAGTCCGCTCACAACGGCGCCGGCCCCGTTCACATGACGCCAAGAGAGTTTTGGGTTCGGCGCGTACCCGCCCCTTCGGTCGCCAAGCCCCGCCAACGAGGGCGTGTCACGCCGGCGCCTTGATTCTTAGCGTATCCTCCCATGAGCTGTCCCAAAACCCTCTCTTCACCAACAGGAACCTGTATCAAACCACCCTCTCAGCTTCAGCCGCCTCCAGCCTTCGGTCCCCAGTGTCAGCCTCGCCATGGCGTCACCCTTGTCCGCTGCCAAGCAGCAGCTGAGGAGCGTCATGAAGCAGAAACTCGCCAACGTCGCACAGGATTCCATCACTGCTCAGAGTATGACAACCATTGCCATGTCATGCTTCTATTCGTAGCCTCTTTCACCTAACGCAGGTTTTGCAGGTCGTCGTATTTCTGAGGCTCTCAAAGAGTTTCAACCTTACAAAGAGGCAAATCGCATCAGCATTTATCTGGCTATGCCCACAGCCGAGGTCCAGACGGATGCCATTGTCCGTCACGCTCTGGCTGCTGGCAAGCAGGTCTTTGTTCCCTATCTTCACAGGTCGCCTCTCCAAACGCCCGATACTCCGACCCGGGTGATGGACATGGTTCATCTGGAGAATATACAAGACTACGAAAGCCTCAAGCTGGACCGATGGGGAATCCCAAGCGTGGATCCGACCACGGTCCACACACGGCAGCGCATCCTGGGCGGCCCGGATGCTCATCACTCTGAGCAGGCAACATTGGACTTTATCGTTGTACCCGGCGTCGCATTCGACTTTGATGAGGCGGGGTCAATAAGGCGGCTTGGCCACGGCAAGGGATTCTACGACTTTTTTATCAATAGATACATGGCCAAGATGGAGACAAAGGGCCTTGCTCAGGAAAAGCCGCTGCGGCTATACGGACTGGCTTTGACGGAACAGCTAGTCTCTGCCTCATCGGAGCAACAAGTTCCTACTGACGGTCATGATCGTAGGCTCAACGGCCTCATCCTAGGCAACGGCGAGATTAAGACGGCTTCGAGAGACACCACCATTTCATGATACCCGTAGAGATAGATATAATTTTTTAGAGTTTTAGAGACTGAGCTACTTGGGATATTCACACGTGACGAGCCCTGTATGAACCTGAACAGTCAGTCAACCTTACCTCAATATTCATCCATCGGTACGCCGTGTTGTTTTCTTTCGCTCAATTCTCCAGTTGGCCCCAATGTCTCAATCATACCTTGGCTTAGGCCTCCTCTTTGCTGAAAGACGGGCTCTCTTGATAGTTACAATAGCTTACAATAGCAGCTGCCTGTGCCTGAATCCTCATGACGCCCATGAGGCGGCGGGTCGGAAAAAGTCCGGAGTAAAACCCAGGGAGATTGCCCCGCCAAGGCTCTCTCCACTGACAACGTCCCGACTACGGGAGGTGGGCTTTGTGTATTTTGCTTCTGAGTGTTATCCCACTTTCAACCTGATCATTGAATCGCATCTTCTCTTGCGCTTTGGGCTTTCACCTTCCTCGCCCCCTTTGGCCTGAATATTATTTTGCTCGTGCTCCTCGAGAGGTGCCGCTCATCAGCCCCTATCGCCATTTCCCAGCGCCGAGGTTCACTCTACCGAAACCCAGCAGCCCCCCCAATACAGCTACCGCCCCCCCTTTGTATGCGCCGCAACTCCCACGCACTATCGCGCGCAAACTACTC